>JAHWFP010215167.1:0-24458 GCA_023313725.1 Lithobius niger
GTGTACATTTTAACAAGTGAAAATTCAATCATATAATCCCTTTTTTACGGCACATTTGACGTTTTTGTTTGTAATCCGTGTAGCTTTTTTACGGCTATGACGTCGCGCTACAAAGGTTTATGCATGCAGTCTATTGTTGCTGGCAGGCTCGGACTGGCCATAGTGCCATTGGCACCATAGTGCCATTGTGCCAATGGCACAGGCGCCCTTTGTTTCGGTGCCTCTTTGGCAGTCTATTTTTCCCTCCTCCCCGTGAAGAAAAATGATGGTTTTGGATTCCCTGTCCACTGGTGACCTTTCCTGTTGATACAATTTCCCTTCTTTCTTTCCTCCCTCCCTTTACTCACGGTTTTAACACATTTTTTACACTCGCCTTCCCCTACTCCCCCAACCCCCCCCTCCCCAAACCCACTACAAAATATTTCCAAAAATAGCATTACTTGAAATACAAAATGTGTGTTGAAAAATGCATGCCGAAGCCAGAAATGACGACAAAATATGAAAATAAAGCAGATCTTCTTGAGCTCGACTCCGAGCTTTGCTTCAGCTTGGGGAGTTTAGGGAGCTTCTCCGAACCCCTAGATGGTTGCAGGTACCTTAATTTCATCGGAGTTCCTGTAAAACGCATGGCGCTCCTTCCGGTCATTTTGATAAATGGCACAGGCGCCCTTTCCCACCCAGTCCGACTCTGGTTGCTGGCCACTTTGAAACAATTCAACTCAGCTCTGAAAGACTGCATCTGCGAAATAAATACGCAATTCTATCGTTTTCTGCTGCCAATCTCGAAATTCGCAACGCACCTTTGTTTGGTTTAAAAATATATGCGTTTAGCTGAAACACTGATTCTTTCAATTCAATTTATTTATTTATTAAGGGTTGTGGCCCTGAGCCATGTACCCTGTACTATAGCTAATTGCAAATTACAAACGCAACACTATTACTACTTAACAACTACACCGATTAGTCTCTAAACATATGATGACTGTCATTGCCGCACTGGTCCTTGGCACTGCCTACCTCCAAACCATTGCATTGTCCATTTCCACTGTGTACAAGCTGTGGCACCCAGCAGTCCACTGCGAGCTAGTAATATTTACCGGGCACACTGAGTCTAAATCCGAGTGGAAGCATTGCATCAGTTTCCCCACAAAAGCACACACACACTCGAGAACACGTGCACAAACCCCCAAATTACCACTACCAAAACATAACACAGAACCCTCACAAGTGAGCCAATACTGCTGCCAGTGCTGCACTGGTTCTAGAAAATGTGTACCACGAAACCATTGGACAAAACCTTTCCACTGTGTACAAGCAGTAACATCCCGCACACTGAAGAAAGAAGAGCCGGAAGAGCCAGGAGAGTGCCAAAAGCAAAAAAAAAGTAGCGAGACCTAGGGGCCAAACACCCAGCTGATCACACCCGAACACCCGTCCTAACACAGTACCGCGCAACAGCTCTCAATCTTGGCAACACATCCCTCACAGTGCCGAGAGACAATACACCCTGAAGTCCAGGCATACGCGAAGTCCACATAGTAACTAGGCATCTGTGAGCCACATATTTTGGACAAATTAGCAAGAAATGTTCCAGGGTGACATCCACACCACACAAGTCACAAAGCGGTGAGCCCACACACCCAAACCTGAACCGGTGAGCACGGAGCAGAGAATGACCCGTACGCAACCTTGAGAGCAATTTCGCTTCCCAAAGAAACATCAAGTCCAAAACAGACCTAGTGTAGTATGTTGGTTGAACATAGAACAGGGTCCTACCAGTTTGGGCAGCAGCGCAGTCATCCTGCCAACGGCGTAGATACCAGTCCCGCACCAGTGGTCTCCTCATACGTGCGGACAGGAGAGGCACCACCTCCGTCAGTCTAGATCCAGAACACATTTTCCTGGTGGCCGCTATGGGAACGCACCCACCGCAGCGAGACAGTTTTGGTCTGAGATGCAGTCCAGAACTTCCATCCTATAGTATACACCAGCGGGTCCGAAACATCCAGAAGCTCTCATGAGCTCTGTAGCTTCCTGATGCCCGACATTGAGACAGTTTCAACCGAAAAGGATGGGAGGTCCAAGTCGCTTGCGATATCTAACACAACTGAAATTGCAACTAACTCACATGCCATACTAGATGTCATCGCACTGATACGGCGCCGCTGCTCAAACTTCAATGTTGGAATCACCACACCAATGCCATCAATCTGCGTGTCCGGGTAGAACGACTCATCGCAGAAAACATTACACTCAACGTACACCTGATCGAAGAGCACAGACAGGCCCGGACACCACACCCACAGGCATACAGGAAGAGCCCTTGCAACATCAAACACCTGCCTGCCAATGGAGATCAAAGCAGAAACACCACTCCCAGCAGCACCAAGTACCCCACGTGCCTTCTCACTCAGGCCCCTGTAGTCTAACAAAATCCTACCCACCAGGCCCGTGGAACCACGACTCAGGTTTCGCAAGCATAGGAGTGCCAGGAGCTCCACCGATCGATACGCCAATGGTGGCTCATTACACTCAACCCACAAGGATTGCACAGGGGTAGAGGCAATGCAACCTGATACAACACGCAGAGACTCATTGGCTGCTGTCTGTAGAGACGCAATGTGCCGCTTCGACATTGACAGAAACGGCAGGTGATAATCCACCACTGACCTCACAAAGGTCCTGTAGGTTGATAGGAGGCCTCCTCTCGTCACAGAGCCACTTCTTGTTAGCGCTTTCAGCACCGACACTCGCATCTGGATTTTCGTCCTCAATTGACTTGCATGCGTATTCCACTCAAGTGCTGAGTCAAGCACAACGCCCAAATACTTAACTGATGGCTTTGGAAAACCCCTCATACCGTCCACACACAGAGAAACAGGAACCTCCTGCACAGCCTTCCACCGAGAAAAGATCACAACCTCCATCTAGGACGATGCAAGGAGAAGACCCCTCTCCTTCAACTGCAGCGACACCAGATCAAGAGCATGCTGAGCACAGTCAGACAAAAGTGCCAAATCGTCCCCCACAAACCAAAGCGCAACATCATCCGCATAGCAGACAATGTTCTGAGAAACTCCTAGCTCAACCAAGACATCATTGATGGCAATTGCAAAGAGTGTCGGGCCGAGAGAACTTCCTTGCGGAAGACCCTGTCAGTGCTCGCCTCAGCAGACCAAAACCTATTCGCACGGGTCGAAAACCTACGCACCCCAAGGAGTGCAACCACTGCTGCAACCCATTTCGGACTGACTCCCGTAGCCTGCAGAGAGGCCCTGACTCACTCTATGGCAACAGTGTCATAGGCCGCCTTGATGTCCAAAAAGACAGCCATGACAACCTGACCCTGAGCCCAGGCCTCCCTGATGCTAGTCAGAAGGAGCAGCAAAGCATCCTGTGCACTCCTGTCTGGTCTATACCCAAATTGAGTTTGGGCCAGACACTGAAAATACTCCAAGTGCCAACTTAGCCTCCGTATGAGCATATGCTCAAACACCTTCCTGATGCACGATAGGAGAGCGATAGGCCTATAATTTACAACATTCGACCTATCACTTCCATCCTTGTGGACAGGCACCAGGATGGTATACATCCATGAACTCGAAACAGCAGCACCATCAAAAATGCTCTGAAACAGAGCCACAATCTTAATCTGCGCACTACCCAATAAGCTCTTCAGATCGCTGTACGACACACGATCAATTCCCGGGGCGCTAGTGCTTTTACACACGTGAAGCAACGCTGCATACTCCGGGTGACTCCATGGCTCATCACCTGCATAAGACAGAACACGCGAAGAGGACAGTGGCGGAGATGCGCCGCTTGGAAGGGCATACACACCTGCAAACCTTTTGTTGAAGGTGTCCGCCATCTCCTCCCCGCGCAGCACAGTGTACACACCAGAACCAAAGGACACTGGATCATATACCCACATCTGATTCATTTCCCGGCCCTGGAGGCGCAAAGTGCGCCAAGCCTGACTCAAAGAGTCTGCGGACCCAACCCTCTCGCACAGGTGCTCACCAAAATTCCCCTTTTCCTTCCTAATTAAATACGAAGACTCCTTAGCAGTGCCTAGGTATATAAGCCACCGCTCCTCACTTGGGGAGCGTTTCCACTCCCTATAGACCTTGTGCCTATCACGAACTGCCCTGGTGCATAGTTCAGTCCACCACTCTGGATGCTGTTTCACAGAGGGGCGTTGCCAACGCTGTTGCGCACGATGAGTGTTCTCATGAATCCACGCAGTAAAAATCCCATCATCAACCATAGGCCTCTTCCGCTTCCGCACATTAACCACTTAAGCAGCGGGAATGGCACCAACTGGGTGCAAGATAACCGGAAAGTGGTCACTGTTATGCAAGTCATCCGAAACCTCAAAAACAAACAGGGAAGCAAGGGCCGGTGTGCAGACGAAAAAGTCCAACACCGATTCTTGAACCTGACCATTCTGCCACCTTGAAAACGTCGGGGACCCATTCTGAAGGATGCTCCAGCCATCCCGATCAACCGCAGCACTAAACCGCCGACCCCTGGCGTTAACTCGCAACCCCCCTCCCCCCCAGTCATAATGGTGACCATTGAAGTCACCTCCAACAAGACATGGCGACGGAAACTGAGCCAGCCAAGCTGCCCAACCTGCCGTTGATGGGTTTCCCGTTGCATGCAAGAAAACAAGAGAAACCCATCGACCTGCCATCCAAACCCTGACAGCACAATCATCAATCCCATGGACCCGGAAACATATGTCAAGCGGAAGGTACGGAACCGCCCACTTCACAAAAATCGCAACTTTCAAGCCAGAATAAACAAAATCAGCTTTCAAGGATGCTGCACTGAAGCCCTACATATTGTTGGCCTCCTGTACCCCTAAAATATCCACGTGCCGCAATAACTGCTCCGCCTCACTAATTTTGCCCTGTGGCCCGCGCGCATTCCAGGTAGCAATGCTGTAAGCAATATTACGTGCAGCAAAAACTAAGATGATTAATATGCCTAGACAACCAGATTTTCAAAACATGGCATGGAACGTTATGACCATAAACCTCAAAATTTTCCAAAATCTCCCAAATTCCCCAAATCTCAAAAATCTCAAAAATACGAAAGTATCCAATACTATATACCCCTTGCCTACAGCACTCTCTACACTCCCCCCAGCTCTTCTCCAGACTGCTGACTGATTATTATACTCTGGCTGTCATCAACAACTGCCCCAGTCCCTTCCACACTACGCGACAAATCTTGTGTTAGGTTAGGTGACATCTCCATGCCACAGTCATCACAATCACCCTGGACATTCGTTAGCGCATACGAATGCTCAGCACCCCCAAGGCTATCATCATCTTGCACTTTCTCTCTCCCACTTTCATCTACATGCACCACCATTTCATTGGATTCTTCCTCAGTCGACACACACACCTGGCGATCGCCATGAACAACTAAAGGGAGGTCTGATTTCCTCTTTTTCTTAGCACTTCTTTTCCTCTTCGCAGATGGAGTATTGCCCTGATCATCACTTCCAGTCCCTCCCCTCGAACGCACATCATCTTTACTCCTGCCTTGACTCACAGATGTCTCACCACGATTCTCATTCACCATCACCAAGCCAGCATTTCGGCTTGCAGCAGTGGATGCACTTGCAGAGAGGTCTGGAGCACTCCTACGTAAGGCATCTGGCCCCAGTGCGACGGACTCACTCCGTCGTCGACGACCTGTCTGCACCTTCCACTCTTCTGTGGGCCAGGGCTGCTCAGGTCGCTTCTCCGCCGCACGACGTGCCTCTAGGAGGTGAGAACAAAGCTGACGAGGGTTCCTCCACACGCCACAAGTCACGCAGGAAAGCGACATGCAGGTGCGCCTGAAATGTCCTCGCATCGAACACCTTAGGCATTTAGGCGCTTGCTCATTTACCACAACCAGAGCTGGGATACTGCGGATGTTCACAACGTCCGGGACGTCCTCAATGGTCACGGATTCCCGAAGTCGTAATGACACAAGATGAATACCAGACTCGCACACTTCACGTCCGCGCACCACCAGCTTCTCAAACGAATGTTGCTCCAGTGTTGCCACTTTGCCAAAGGCCCTGTTCACATCCTGTGGAGTGACACTACGCGGTAACCAGTGAATCCTAGCCTGGATGACCTGGTCGTGCAAGTCGAACAGCTCAACTGGACGCTTCTTTAATGTTATTTGAGCTTGAAGTAACCTCTGCTTCGCAGCCGTCGTTCGCAGTTCAATTTCAAACGCATGACTAGCTTTCAACCAATAGCCACTATTTCCTGCACTCCTACAACGTTCTCCACTGCCAAATACACTTGTGACGAAGCATAGGGGCGGCCAGTCCGATCGCACACCATGACAACTGACTTTGGCATCTGAATGTTTGCTAAACCCCCACCATAGAGCCTCCTCAGGGCCTGTAAATTCCTCGAGCGGTATTGCATCACAGAGTCGTCATCCGCACCTTCGTCACTATCACTCCACCTTCACATCTAATTTTTGTTACCCGCCACAGCCTCACTAAAATGTTTGTGAACCGCTTGCACTGCTGCTTCACGCCCCATTTCCTTCTCAGCTTCTGCAGCTGCCTTGCTTCGTGACTTACTACTTCGTATGCCATCATTAACACATCGTTCAGACTGACTCACCAATTCCGTGTTCACTCCAAACCTACTGATGTCCGCTTCCAACACTCCTTGCCTCGCCACCTCCAGCATCACCGCTGCAAAAGTTTCCTCGGAAACCAAACCGGTATTCAGCTCACTACTCGTAATAACCTTCTTTATAACTAACGTTCGCAAAACAGCGTCAACCTCGGCCGCCATTTTTCAATAACACACTGATTCTTTCGACTTAATTTATTCGGAGCCATGGCCCTGAGCCGTACGCCCCATCTATGGTTATACATACAACCTACACTACACTGCACACTACACTACACTAAACTACACTTTACACTGTGCTACACTGCACTACACTGCATTATATCCCTATTCACATCTTACACTTCACACTGCACTGGACTATACACCGCACTACACTGCAGCACACTACATTACACCACACTACGCTTGAAACACTGCACACTCGTCACAACCACCATGGCACTGCACATCCTGGAGCGGCTTGCCTTCTCTCTCCCATTTAGGGAAAGTTCCAGCAAGCCTCACTACACCAGCACAGAAAGCACAGACTTCATATGGGAAAGGTCCGGACTTCATCATTGGCACCTAGTCACTCCTCTTCTATCCCATACCAGCATCACTGCAGCACCACACAGCCTGTCATCTCTGCTACATTGGTGACCTTCAAATCATCACCGTGTACGTTGCAAAGAAGCCCGAGGGAACAGGAGCGCACAAATCCCTGCTACACATCAATCCCCGCTACACGACAAAATTTCGCGACCATCTTCAGCCGAATATATGGTCGGTCACCACCCTCTACTGATAGTAATTCCTGCGTCGTGGACATTGTTCGCAACCAGGGAGCCAACAACACCCTTGCTGCGACATACTTCCTGCAATGCCAGAGAACATGATCAGGACTTTCATCAACTAGACACACTGGGCAGACCGGCGTGCCAACCCAACCAAACCTAAATCTGTGGGAGCGAAGTAAAGTATGCCCTATTCTAAGTCGAGACAGGACCTTCGCATCCCGGTACGACAACCTATCCAACAGGGACTTGACTGCACACACCGGATGTAATGCATAAAAGCCTCTGGCTCCATCCGATCCCTCCCATTCACTTTGCCACTTAGCCACAGCCCATTGCCTAATGGCAGTGCGCTGCATCCGCGCCGACAACACCGGGACCACTGGCAAGCACTGCCCTCTCACCGCCTCACGAGCCAGTCCATCTGCTTGGACATTGCCTTGATTGTCACTGTGGCCTTTTATCCACCTGAACACAACATTGCTACTGCGTGTCGCCACCCAGAACTTCCAAAGGATAGTATAAAGCAAAGGATCCGTCACACTGAGTGTTTCGCACGACTTTCGCAAGAGCCCATAGCTGGCTAGTGAGTCTGTGTAAAGCGTAAATGATGGCAGCCGCAGCTCGACTGCTACATCAAGCGCGACTGAGATAGCCAGTAGTTCGCAAAGCATGCTCGATGTCGCAGCTGTCACATGGCGCTGCACCGTGACCTTCAGTGACGGAATAATTACACCGAGTCCACCACTCCGTTCACTTGCACGATACGAAGCATCACAGAAAACATCGCATTCCGTGCCACTCAGCTCAAAGACCCGCTCAACATCGGTACACCAACTCCACGGGCTGAGTGCTCGCGCACAGGCCACCAACGGAGCACCTCCAGATATCTGGTGAAGCAGAGAGACACCAGCACCAGCCTCTCCTAGGACACTTCTAGCCTTCTCGCACAACTTCCCATAATCCGCCAAAATCCTCCCCACAGGATCTCTCTCACCACGGCTCAAATTGCGCATACATAGAGTAACAAGAAGCTCCCGTGCCCGGAGTTCAACCGGTAGCTCCCCGCATTCTACACACAGTGCCTGCACCGGAGTAGAGGCAATACACCCCGTAACTGTTCGTAGACATTCATTGACAACCACTTGGAGAGCTTTCAAGTGCCTGGGCGTATTTGCTAGGAACGGAAGATGGTAATCCATCGTCGATCGAACGAATGTTCTGTACGTCGCGAGTAATGCCCCACGTGTAACACTTTTCCCACTACACAGAGCACGCAACACCGCCGCCCTTGCTAAAAGTTTATCTCTCACCCTTGCAACATCAAGCGACCAATCCAGGGCAGCATCTAGCACCACACCAAGGTATTTTACACTTCTCTTCGGAGTGACAACCTGGTCTCCAATCTTTAACTGCGCCCTATCCAGGACGGCTCCAGTGTACCTTGTAAACACCACAGCTTCAGTCTTAGCCGGGGCTAACAACAAGCCTCTCACGCTAAGAAGGTGCTGTACATCTACTAAGGTCTTCTGCGCCTGTTCTACTAAAAGGCTGAGCACATCCCCCACAAACCATACCGCGACATCATCTGCATAACACACAATGTTCGCAGACAACCCAATCTCCACTAGCACTTCGTTTATCGCAACCGCAAACAATGTCGGGCTCAGACAGCTCCCTTGTGGGAGCCCTCTGCTAGTTGTTGCCTCAGAAGACCAGCTTCCATTAACCCTAGTTACAAAGACGCGCGTATCAAGGAGGGCCACAATCGTGTTAACGAGTCGCTCACTCACTCCCATATTAATCAGAGAGGCCTTGACCCATGCGATGGAGACAGTATCATAGGCTGCCTTGATGTCTAAAAAGACAGCCAAGACAACCTTTCCCTGCGCCCACGCCTCACGAATGCTGGAGAGCAGAAACAAAATGGCGTCCTGAGCACTACGACTCGGGCGATACCCGAACTGCACACCAGCCAAACACTCGTAGTACTCCATGTGCCAACTCAGCCTTCTGATAACCATTCGCTCATATATTTTCCGGATGCACGATAATAACGCAATTGGCCTGTAGTTCATCATATCCGACCTGTTACTACCAGGTTTGTGCACTGGGACTAAAATGGTGAATAACCAAGCCGGTGGCACAGACCTACTGTCAAAGACTTGCTGGAACAAAGCCAGAAGGGTTCTCTGTTCAGCAGCAGGTCGACAACGCAAAGCATCATAACTAACACCATCAATGCCTACTGCACTGAACGTCTTACAACACGCTAACGACGCCCGGAATTCTGAGAACTCCCACTGCATATCTCCTACAGCCGTAATCGGACCAGTAGTAGATGATGGGGGAGAAATACCATCAGCAAGGTTGTACACGCTCGCGAATCTCGCATTAAATGCGTCTGCCATTTTCACACCACGCAGCACTTCCCGGTTGCCCATAGTCGCCATCATGCTATACACCCACGTTTGCACCGTCTTACTCCCGCACCGACCAACAGCTTTCCACGCTTGCAGAAGCGAACCCATGCCCGCGACTTTCTCACACAAACGCTCACTGAACAACTCCTTCTCCTCTCTCAGTATAAAGTGTGTTTCATCAGACACACCGCGATATACAAACCATAACTCTTCAGTCGGTGCCCGCTTCCACTGCCGGTACGCCCTACGTCTATCTCTAACCGCTACAGTGCACCGGTTCGTCCACCATCGTGGACGATTCGCATCACACAAAATGCGATGCTGATTTTGCAACGGCCGCTCACCAATCCACTTACCAAAAATGCCATTATCTACTACTGGTCGCCTTGGATTCCTACCTAATTGAGATTCAAGAACTCTTTGCTTGCACGGACACAGAGCAACCGGGAAGTGGTCACTTCCACGCAAGTCATCTGAGACCTCAAGTACAAATTGGTCTGCAATTGAACGCGAACACACGAAAAAATCTAACACTGATTCATGAACAGCCTCTTGCCGCCACCGCACAAATGTTGGCGTGCCATCTTGCATAACTACGAAATTCTGACTCCTAATCGCTTCCGCTAACCTACAGCCACGTGCATCAGTCCGCAGCGAACCCCAGTCGTAGTGATGGCTGTTAAAGTCCCCACCAACTACAACTGGAGTCGCAAACTGCGCAAACCAGCGTGTCCACTCATTCACTGACGGATGACCCATGATGTGGACAAAAACAATCGTAACCCATTCCCCACCCATATACACTTTTATTGCTACGGCATCAACGCCCACCACCTGAAATGCAATATGCACAACACAGTATGGAACAGACCACCTTATGAAAACGCCTACCTTTGAACTCGAGAGCATAAAATCTGCCTCCCAGATGGACGCATCAAATCCCTGCATGTTGTTGACTTCCTGGATGCCCAGAATGTCCACATGTTTCAAGAGAAGCTCCACCTCACCTAATTTTCGTTGGATTCCCCTAGCATTCCAAGATGCAATTTTAAAACGTGTTAATGATGCGAATCTTGGTACAGGCTTCCCACCTCACCTAACCTACTCCCCCCGCATCTCCTGTTCCCTCAAACTCACCACAACTTAAAATAATCTGGCTGTTTTGTATTTGTGTAATCTGGGCCTCATTTGACAGCTTACCCTCAACCTCACTTGTGATGGACGCATACTCATGGTCGCCCTCTTCTTGCACTTCACTTTCAACTACAACCTCAGCTGGATCGATGTGCATTACTCCCTCATCTCCACGACCCACTTCTTCATCTTCTTCTGCCATAGTGGCGTTTCCCGAGAAATCTGCAATTTGCGTAATCACTGGCACGGGAGATCCAGTCCCCTTTTTCCGCTTCCTCTTCCTTTTTGCTGGTGGAGTGATCCACGGCCCATCACTCTCTTGATTTTGTTCATCATGTGCCACTCTATCTTTGTCTAACTGCACACACCCAGAAGCCGCAAAAATTCCACTTTGATCACTTGAATTCAATTCCCGTCCTTCAGCCTTTTCTAGTGCTGCTGAAAGGCATGGGGCGCTCGTACTCATGGTAGGCAGGCCCAGGTTCACCTGCCCACCACTGCGTTGTTGTTGTTGCCGCTGCTGCTGCGCAGCCAGTGGCTGTTGCACTTGCTGCTTGTCGCGCGACTCCTTACTTTCCTGCAACCGCCTCGGGACCTCTCGCTGAACGTTTTGCGACATCTGCTGCACCATTCTATCTCTCTCCGCTGCTTGTAGGTGCGGACATAGGTGCCTTGGGTCGCACCAAATCTTACAAATTTCGCACGTGCGGCTCGCGCACGCGCGACGATAATGTCCTCTCATGTGACACCTCAAGCACTGAGGCGCGCGATCTTTTACCAAGACAAGAGTTTGAATACCCTTGATTGTGACGACATCGGGTACATCTTCAATTGTGACTCCGTCTCGCAGGCGCAGTGTCACAATGCGAGTTGTCGTTTCACACACTGCCCTCCCTCGGATAGTAAGACTTTCAAATGCATGACGCTCTAGTGTAGCAATCCGTGCAAACCCAACTGCCACTTCCTGCGCCGTGATGCCCCTGGGCAGCCAAAGCAGGCGCGCTTGAATCGTCTGCTCATGCAGGTCAAAGAGCTCAACAGGATGCCCATTAATTGAGAGTTTGGCTTGCAGCAGCCTCTGCTTGGCCGCCATGGTCCGAACTTCCACTTCAAATACGTGCCCAGCACGAAGCGTCCCAGCACCAACAATTTCCTCTGCCCCCACAACGTCAGCTACAGCCAAAAAAATCTGAGTGGTGGGATACGGTCGCCCCGCTAACGCACACACTATGACCACGGACCTTGGCATGCGGACATTGGCAAGACCCCCTCCATATAATCTCTTGAGGGCCTGCAAACTCTTGAATTGTCCCTGGTCAACCACATCTTCTGCTTCTGCCCTCTCCTCTTCCCCTCTTCCAGTATCATTATCTTTCCAGGCCGCCTGCCCTGTCACTGCAGCACTGAAGAGCCTCACAGCCCGTACTGCTGCTTCTCTGTCTGAATCTCCGTCTCGTCTCTCCTTCGCTGCCATCTCATTGCCTCCACCATCTTGCTTTCTCCGGACCTTCATCTTCGTGTCTATTCCAAACTCTCGTACCCTATTCTCACTGATTCCTCGTTTCCGTGCCTCAGCCATTACTTGCACGAATACCTCCTCCGTCACAACCCCCAGGTTGATCTCACTATTCGTCAGCAGCTTTCTCTTCCACAAATCTTGGAGGAGTCTATCCACATCTGCTGCCATTTTACCAGGAATTCTTTCAAAGGGTTTAAAGGGTTTAACGAGCGTTAACCACTCCTGGTCATCTGCCCGAAGCCCTAAGGCCCTATGTCTGCAACAGCCAGATTCAATCATTCTTTCATTTCTTTCATTTGAATTCTTTCATTTTACCGTTCAACAATCAACTTTTTAGCAAAGACGTAGCATGTGCACGAAGAATGAATCTGGAGTTTGCTGAGTGGCATTGTTCCCTAAATACAATGGTTAAAACAATGTAAAACAATCAAAATGATCGTTTAGGGTCCCGTAACTCCGGAATGGATCGACCAATTGAAAAAGTGGTCCCTGTAAGGTTGAAGCCCAGGGAAATTTCTGGCACAGATCATGTTTCAGATTTTAGGTAGGTGCAGTAGTTTTTTCTGAAACCGTGTCAGCCAAGAACAAGAACAACAACAACAACAACAACAACAACAACAACAAGTGAACAGTTTTCAAATTTACGTGTGGCTTCCTACGTTTACTCTTGCTCAGAATTGCATCAAAGTTTGTGTAAAGTTTGGAAAAGTTGCTATCTACTAACTGGCCAAGTTTGGTTGAAATATATTGAATAGAAACGGAGAAATTAATAGTTTTAGTTTTGCTGGAGAGAGGACTTCTACTATATATATACACGGCTATCGCCCGCTTTCCGAGTGCTGGGATCTAACAATGTCCAGGGTGCGCAGCGCCCGAGCCATTGTTGGATTCCAGCATGAGGAAAGTGGGCCATATCCTTCTTCTCACCCGTTTTGACCCGTTTCTGTAGAATATTCGTTAAGACACAATGCTACAAGCAACGAAAAGAGCAACATTTAATTTTGAAAGCGGTTGCAATGTTGTAATTAACACGAATTTTTGAAGGATTTCTTTGACATTTGAGGTGGCGTTGGTTCAAAAAATTGTTCCATTTAATTGATTATATTCGGTTGCTTTATTCCTTTTTGTCGAAACCAACGTTTGAAAAGCAGCAGTTGCAATGTTGTGAGTAACGTGAATTGTTGAACGATGCTTTTTTTTATTTTTATTTGTTTCAGTAAATTTATTGCATTTGCTTGTTTTCTTCCACTTTTCATTTAGCACAAACGGGGGCTGGGATCCACATGGAGTGCTGGGATCCAGGATCCCAGCCCTCAACCGTGGATCCCAGTACTCTTCGTCCTCGCTCATTGTTGCGATCCTGTCGTGCTGTATCGTTATAAGAGGACTGAGAGCTTCAAAACGGGTGAGAAGAGTTGAAGGCAACCTTTGCGGCGTGCGAAGTCAGCTGTTCGCTTGATGTAATAGCGTAAGGGGCAGTGTTCTTTCAGGTTCGTCGCCAATGATGTTTGTAAGCGCTGGAATAATGATTGGCTTTAAAGGTTTCCGAGGGTTTTTGTGTCTTGGTACGAAGTCTGGACGAGGCCTCAGGTGGATGAATTTTCAGTTGTCAACGAAGAAACAGTAGGCAGGGTCGCTTGAAAGGGCCTGCATTTTGCTGCATCGTAGACTCGCGGCGAGTGAGGTCAGGAAGGCTGTCTTTCTTGTCAGATGATTGATGTGACAGGTTTGGATTGGCTCATACGGTTCTTTCATGAGGGATTCAAGTACAAGAGGAGGTCCCACTCTGGGAAAGTGCGGTGGATTGATGGTCGTCCAACTACAAATGAATTCAGAAAGTTAAGATACGAAAGTCTTCGAGGAGGTGAGTGTTCCCTGCCACTTTGAAGACTGAATTTAATGCAGAGCAATAGACGAGAACCGTGGAGCCTTTGCGACGGTCGTTGAAAAGATCGTTGACGAAGACTAGAAGTTCCAGAATAGTGGGATTGATAGGGTTAATCTTCTTTCGGTTGCACCAATGAAACCATCGTTTCCAATGGCTGTCATAGAGTCTGTTGGTTGAGTCCCTGATGGCTTTGCTGGTAATTCTAGCGGCCTGTTTTTCAAAATTTCTTGCTTTTTTGATGAGTTCGATAATAGTAGCCACCCGTATAGGTGTAAGATTTTGGGGTTCGGGTGGAGTTAGGTTCCCTTTTGCTGTGTTAGCAGGTCTGGTAGGTCTGGAAGTTCTCTTGGACGATTGACGAGGAGGTTTAGAAGTTGGGGAACCATGGAGCAGGTGGCCAGTTCGGTGCAATTAGACAGAAGAGGCTTTGGGCTTGCTCTGTCCCTTCAGGAGGACTGTCAGTACAAGTTTGAACAGAGGGAAGAGGTAAGCGTGAAGGTTGTTTTCCAAGGAAAGGTCAGGGCATCCACTGTGCAGGCTAGTTCGTCCGGGACAGAGTTGATAAATGGGAAGTTTGGCATTGTGCCTCGTGGCAAATAAGTCGATCATTGGTTTGCCCCAGATGTTGAAGAGATATTCGCAGATTGATGTCTTCAGAGTCCACTCCCCTGAAGGTCGTTTGTTGCGAGAGAAGGCATCTGCTATTACATTTCTGTTGCGAGGGATGTGAAGTGGTTGGAGGGTGATATTGAGATTTTGGCAAAACCTGAAGATGTCCGATGTGACGAGGTGTAAGAGTAGGGACCGGGTTCCACCTTCTTTATGGATGTAGGCCACTGGAGTGGTGTTGTTGGCTTGAACTTGGACTGTTTTGCTTGCTACAAGGTTCTGCAAATGAACGTGTGCATTGTAAATTACCTTTATTTCCAGAACGTTGATGTGATCTTTCGTGTCGGGAGGCCAGGTATTTGATGTTGGATCTGGGTTCTCCAACTGCTTTGCGATGCGTCTAAGAGATGAAGGTATGGAGGGGGACCGTCATTGAAAGATTGCATTTGTTTGTCCACCAGCATATGCTTTCCCAGGGAAAGTTAGCGTCGGTTGGCTTGGAGGCAATTGACAATGGGTGAATCATTCCCCAGTTGTCGATTCTGAAATGATGAAAAGGATGCGTCATCCATCTGCCGTAGGGAACTAGTCCGGCCATTGAGTCCATTTTCCCTAAGAGTGAGTTGAGAGATATCAGGGAGTGGGTCTCTGATTGCATGAAGGAGAGATAATGCTGGTGAAGGTCTTCTATCCTTTTGTCTGAAGGTTTTACAGTGGCTGATGACAGGTTGAAATTGATTCCAAGGAAAGTGAATGCTTTAGTCGGAAGGAGTCTTGATTTCTTTAGATTGGTGCCAAACCCCAGCTTGTTTAGAAGAGTCATGGCGTTTTGAGAAGCCAATCGTCGAGAAAAGCGTTTGCGGTGATCTAGTGACGGTGGAGATGGCTTAAGATGGGCTTTAAAACAAGTGTGAAAATCCTCGGTACAGCATTTAGGCCGAAAGGTAGGCATTGGAACTCGTAGACATTGTTTTTGTAGAGGAATCGGAAGTAGTGGAGGACGTCGGGGTGGAGTGGGACATGGAGGTAAGTGTTCTCGAGATCTATGGATATGGTCCATTCGTTTCGTTTTAGTGAAAGATGGATGGAGTCCAAAATGTCCATTTTGAAGTGCTGATTGTTCATGAATTTGTTGAATGGTTTGAGATTGAAGAACATTCTTTTGCCTTCGGACTTCGTCTGCCTTAGAAAGATGAAGCTGTAAAAGCCAGGCTTTGAAGGATCTGGGCACTGGCGTATTGCGGCCTTCATTTACTTCTTGGGTTATGGTGGGAGTGGGCTTCCCACGGGGCGTCTTTACCAGGTGGGGTTTTTTAATGGAATGATGGTCGGAAACTGAGAGAAATGATGGAAAGGATTGTTTTGTCGGTTGTGATGAGTTCCCTTGCCGGTCGAAAATGTTTGAGGCGACCTCCAATGGGAAGATTGCTCAAGGTGTCATTATGCCAATGGGATCTGCTTTTGTTGCGTGCAGAGGAGTACTTGCTGTGTCTGTTGGGAGTTGTACTCCGTTTGGTGTTGTTGTTCTTCTTGGGGTAGTTCCCTCGAAAGGACTGATTGTTGCTTTGGTGAGAATGAGCCTTGAGATGATTTCGGTTGGGAGGGCTGAGATGGCTGAGATGTCGATGCTGAAGTGGGGTTTTTGAGGATGGCAGGTTTCTTGAAAAACTGGTTTGATGTTGGATGTGGGTTCTCCAACCGCTTTCTGATGCGTCTAAAAGATGAAGGTATGGAGAGGGACCGTCATTGAGAGATTGCGTTTGTTTGTCCACCAGCATATGCTTTCCCAGGGGAAGTTAGCGTTGGTTGCTTGGGTTCTTAGGAGCCTGAGGTTTCGGTTTATGGGAGCTGTCCTCCTGGGGTGCAAGAGTTGGGATGAGTCCCCTGAAGAGTGTGTCGGACTTGTGGAGAGGTTGGTTCCGAAGGATGTGCTTGGTTGAAGCATTCAGGTTCAAATTTGTGTTGAGGGCGATGTCCTGAAGCAAGAGGCTTGAATTGAATAAGGCCTTAGTGAACCAGTTGAAGGAATGAAAGGTGGCGAAAGACGGTTTTTGGAAGAGCTCGGAAATGAAGAAATGAATGTACTTCATGTTGTGATGGCTTGATTCAGCTGCCAGTCTTTCGCAAAGGGCATTGATGGCCATAGCTAAAACGTCAGCCTGTGAAGCGGCTCGTGAGGCCAAGGCGGAGAATCTTGTCGTTTTCCTTAAATACAGGGTGGTCCACAAAAAACTGACGATCTAACATGTTCTAAGTCGAACTTTTCTAGTTAGCACCCCTCAGAACCAGGAGAGGACAGAAATCAAAGCTAATGAAACATGTAGACTTCTGTCCTTTCCTGTTTCTGAAGGGTGCTAACTAGAAAAGTTGGCCTTAGAAACTGTTGGGTCGTCAGTTTTTTGTGGACCACCCTGTACAGCATGAAAACGTCAGCTCTTTTTGTGATGAACAATGCGGTTCCAAAATCCATTTTGGCTTCAGTGGCAAGGAATTCCGACAGATAAGTTTCGAAGTGACAAGGATTGGGAGTACCGTTGTCAGAAGAATGAAAGAACCAGGTTTCACGGCCAGGTCGTGGGGGAGGTGGGTCCTTGTCGGGTTCCAATGGTTCACCTTTTCAAAGAAAACATTCGCCAGTTCGAAGAAGGGTTGTGAGAAGAGTTGTTGATTGGCCAACTTTTGCACGTTCCCTGTGATTTTTGTTCCTAAGGCCGAAGCCGGTTACGAGACCTCTGTTCTTTGTTGGCTGGTGGTACGGGTCTGGTTTGTAGAGGAAATCGTCCAGTATAATTGCTTCCACAGTTTTGAGAAGATCGAAGAGCGGGATAGCAGAGAAGTCGTTTTTAGCTTGTAAAGAGTCTTCATAGGGGCCGAGCGGCTGTTGTTCGAAGTTGACCTGGTGATATGATCGGTGGCTTTCTTCCAAAGTAGAAGTGGAATCCAAGAAATTGTTCGGCAGAAGGTCATGCCATCGCGATGAAGATGTGCGGGCAGGGCAGCGAAAGATCTCCAAGTTGGCAGGTGAGGAAGTTGAGCGATGTTTCTTCGCCTTGGCGGATGGGTCGGCGTCGTGTTTCCTCTTCCTTGGCGAGTCGTTGTCAGATGAGGAAATCCACTCTTAGACTAAGATTTACTGCGGGGGTCGACAGAGGTGCAGGGGCCGAAGGGTTGGCTTTATAGCTGAAGTCCTTGATCGATCGGTCAACGAGCCGATGTATTTCCTTTGCTTAGAGCTGCTGAGTTCTTTCGGAGTTCGAGCGACGGTGGGAAATGGTTGACAAAAGATCCAGCGGCTGTTGATGGCTGTAAGTCAGCGGCTCCACGAGCTTCTGGACTTTGTGAGGCGGTGGAGAAGGTGAGGGCGAGGCCGAAGGAGAAGACGAAGAAGGTGGCGAAGCAGGACGCTGTCCGCACGGCAGTGGTGATGCCGACGGATGGGTTGACTGAGTTCTTGTCGCCGAAGTTGAAGGTATTATTGGCGGGGAGGGAGAGGGCAGAGCCACGATGCTTGGGTCCACCGTTGAGGGGCTGGCAGGAGCAGATGCCGTTGGGTGTATGGTCAGCCAGATGTAAGCCTACCCTTTGAAGGGATGATCTTTCGACGAAGGATCTTCTTTCGACAAAGGATTCTTTCGACGAAAGATGCTGATGAGGCCACGCCGGTGAAGAAGATTTCTTCCGGAACGAGAAGCTGGGCGAAAGATCTTCTTTCAACGAAGGATTCTTTTGATGTCTTTGGCTTTAGTCTTCAAGTGAAGGATCTTTCGAACGAAAGATGAAGCAGGAGAGCGATGGTGATGCGTCTTTGACGAGAGCTTGAGGAAAAGAGATAGGCGGCCGCGCCCGGACCGAACGCTTTTATAGGAGGGCTGTTCATGATGCATGCGCAGTGGGGTTGCGCAACTGGTTGGATCTAGAAAGTGAAATACCTGAATACAACAAGAGGGCACCCAGGAACTGAATGCAACAAATTTACAGGTAGTAGATATTTTTGCGCCGACGACTAGAAATGAAACTTTTGGAAGTGGGTGGGGGATAGGTAAAAAATATACTGTGGGGGCAGGGTTTTTTTTGGGGGGGGGGAGGGGCGGGAAGAAGAGGACGCATCCTTCGAAACGACTAGGGCCCATCGATTAACTTGTTATGATTACATCCTCGCTGGGTGTTTCGAGCCATAACTACTCGGATGCTTCACACAATGAAGACACTTCTTCCCTCGGCTAACTCCTGCTTTATTCTCAGCCATTTTGCTCAGAATATACAATGGTTGCAACTGATGGCGCGAACCTCTCAGCCGCTTATGATTACAACAATGCTACATAAATTATAAAAAAACTACCATCAATCGCATCATGAAATTCATGTTGTCCCATAATCCCCTCAACGCAGAATTTCTGCCTCCTTCCCGCAAAAAAAGTTGTGGATAATAACCTATAATATTGAACCTTTTGGAAATGGGGGAAGGGGTGGGTAAAAAAATGTTCCGTGGGGGACGGAGGGGTATTTTTAGGGGGAGGGAAAGAGGGGAGGGAGGCATCCCTGGAAACGACTAGGGCCTATCGATCAAGTATATAAAAAAATAACCTAGGAAAAAAAGGTTTGGTTGCAGCAACATTGAAATAAAAGCCAGGGATCGATCGCTAGGTAGCTTTTTTGGGGGGAAGGTTGCAGGTACGTGTTTGCGTTGAAAAATACTGTGAATGTCATCACGAAGTTCATTTGTGCCATTATTCATCCCCCCCCCGTCCCCCCTCCTCCACAAGCTCCCTCCTACCCGCCAAAAAAAGTTGAGATACAACAGTATATTGAAACTTCTGGAAATTGATGTGGCTAAAAAAAATATACCGTGGGGTTCGAGGGGGTTAGAAAATAATCTTTTAGGAGTTCATAATGCTATTTCGTTTGAATTAAAAAAAATACTGTCAGTGCCATCATCATAGGGCCTATCTTTAAGTACTCACCAAAGTAAAACAAATGCCCATTTCTGTATTAAAAAAAAAACCTAAGAAAAACAGTTTGGTTGTAGTAGCAGCAATGAAATAAAAGCTGGACGCTTTATTTATAAAGTAGACGCTTATCTTTTTTAGGAGATGCTAATTGTTTCACACAAAAAATACTGTAGTGTAAATATGAATTTCATATTGTGCCGTTCCTCCCCACTCCCTCGCCTGAACTGAAGAGTACTCCGTCAAAAAATTGGGTTATAAAAACTGTAAAATTGAAACTTTTGAAAATGTGGAAAGAGGGTAGGTAAAAAAATTTACAGCAGTGGGGAATTTTTTGTTGGGGGGGGGGAGGGGGCGGGAGGCACCCCTAGAAACGACTACGGCTTATTGTTCAATGACAAAAAAAAATTGGCCTAACAAGAAGTTTTGTTGCCGTAATATTGAAACAAAAATGGTCGGTGGTGAAAGAATTTTTTTCACAGACAAGAGTGTAGATTTGTGGGTCTAATTAAGAAATATATTTGAACTAACGAGTCGTGCTTCTTCCACTTGCCACCCTTACCGGCTCTTTACTTTTGTAGTAGGGCGCATGGCGTAATGCCGAGGCCCTGGAAATAAATTAAAATTCGAGAAGAAATGGTTCTTCTTCCGATTGTCCCACTCGACCTTGGTACACATGATTAGGTGCTGATTTCCCGCAAGCTATGTGTAGTGTCTGTAGTGTTGTACAATGTACCTATAAGTAGAGGGCGCCTCAGTCGCTCTCGTTTCTGTATTGACACTATTATCATGTGACATTAGTCACATGATAAACGCAATAAAAGCACTGAACACCTTGGCTTCAGTGCCACTTTTAAGACCTTAAATCCAGTGTGGACTACCGTTAGTATACTACGATATAGTATAGTTAAACTTAAGTGATGTAGCTGTATACGTTAGTAGGGTACTAACGCGATATTCGGTTACATATATACCCCCAACTTCCGGTCACGTGATAAAAGTGGGGGTAATGATGCACTTCCGATCATCTATTGAAAAGTGGGGTGTCACTTCCATTTTTCGTCAATCTGGAGGACTGTGGTAAAGTGCTTTTTACTATCTGTTTTCCCGCTTTCGTCGATCTGGAGGACGATGGGAAAGTACTTTTTGGTTCCTCCTATGATGCCACTTCCGGTCACGTGATTAAAGTGGGGGTAATGATGCACTTTAGATCACATGATGAAAAGTGGGGGTGTCTCTTCCATTTTTTCGTCAATCTGGAGGAGGGTGGAAAAGTGCTTTTTACTATCTGTTTTGCGGCTTTCGTCGATCTGAAGAAGGGTGGGAAAGTACTTTTTGCTTCCTCCTATGATGTCACTTCCGGTCATGTGATCAGAGTGGGGTAATGATGCACTTCAGGTCACATGATGAAAAGTGGGAACGTCACTTCAGGTTTTTTGTCAATCTGGAGGAAGGTGGCTTTTGTTACATTTTTTTCGTTTTTTTTTTAATTCTGGAGGGGATGCCTTTTTTAGGTCACAAACATACATATCCCCAGTCACGAGATCGAAATGGGGTGTCACTTCCGGTGAGTAATGAAAAGTGGTGGGTATCATTTCCGGTTTTTCATCGATCTGAAGGATGGTAGGAAAGTGCCTCTCGGTAATTTTCTTCATTTTCATTGATCTGGAGGATGGTGGGAAAGTGTCTTTCAGTACCTTTTTTCATTATTAAAAATAAATAACAAAAAAAGAAAAGGCATGGATTCCAGTTCAATAATTTTAACGGGAACAGGTGGTGAACTGAGCTGCAATTAAAAAACGCCCATATACCTAGACCCTAAAAAAAGAGTATGAAATGGCGCTCGTCTCCATGGATACATACTACAGTATTTTCAACGTGCACACTGACAATAACGAATTTTTGTACACCATCGATGGTGGAGCGAATTGGATTGAGGTGCGAGTTGTTCCCGGCGCTTACGAAATTTCGGACTTGAATAATTTTATACAGTCTACTTTGGAAGGAAGTGGTCACGAAAAAAATGCCATCGTTTTAGAACCGAATTACAATACTTTAAAAACAAATTTGGTTATAAATAATCCGTTCTACGGCGTTTCGTTTCTGTGAGATAATAATTTAGGAACTGTTCTAGGGTTCCTTCAGGGAACTTATACTAAAGTTCAGCAAGGTCAAAAATCCGTGGATATAATGGGGTTCAATACAATTTTCGTTCATACCAACATAATCGGGTCTTCCTACGTGAATGATGACACTCAACCTTGCATATACGCTTTTTATCCGGGAGTGCCACCGGGTTATAAGATGATAATTTCCCCTCAAAATTTAATTTACCTTCCCATAACTACCGACAAGATTTGTAATATTCATATTTGGTTAACTTACCAATGATAAATTTAAACGGAGAAACCCTTACCGTCAGACTTCATCTGAGGTCTAAAAATAATTTTGTACATATTAAAAAAAAGGATGTTGGTATTCGAAAGAAAAAAAAAGAATAATTGGAAAAGGATTCATCGTAGATAATAATCAATTAAGGGCAAAAAACGCAGCATTCATCAAATTTATAACGAGAGCGAGAAGATGAGTTTAATGGAACATTACCTCGATATAAACGAATCTTTACAACAAGATTCGTCCGTGGAGAGCTACGCATTTCACGAATATAATCCGATAGTAGGAACCAATCTAAACAACGTCAATTCGGAAATTAGAATCGTAATTGAAAACCAGGATTTGTTTCTACACGTCGCGAATAGTTATCTTCTGATTAAAGGCAGGTTACTGAACGCCGACGGTTCTAGTTTTGCTGATGCGGACGTAGTGTCTCTCATCAATAATGGTTCCATATACCTGTTTTCCGGCATTAAATATTACTTGGGGGATAAGCTAGTGGACGAGTTAAATTACCCCGGTTATGGGACTCTCATGAAAGGTCTCCTTACGTACGGCTCGACAGATCAAGTGTCGTTGCTGGGGAACTGCTGGGCGTTAGATGCGGCAGAATCTTCCGGGGCCAGTTTGAAGGATAACATCGGATTCAAATTACGGCATTCCACCATCGTAAAGGAGACGACTCCTAAAGAAAGCTTCTCGTTCGCCATTCTTTTAAAACACTGTATGGGATTTTTCGAAAATTATGACAAGGTGCTGTACGGTCCCAAGCATGTCCTAATGTTGTCTAGGGCGAGCAATGACGACGCTGTATTCAGGGCAGCTGCAACAGCCGTTGTGAAAGCGAATTGAGTAGCGTTTCGTGGGACGTACCACACGTAACCACATCCGACGAGCAAAAACTCAGGCTTTTTCGCTACATAGAAGGTGGGATGAACGTGGGCTTGGGTTTTAGACACTGGCATTACGATAGTTGCGAACTTCCTCAGAGCACTAGTTTCACATGGCGCGTGCTTACTACTTCGGCCGTCGAAAAACCGAGGTGGGTCATTCTAGCTCTTCAGACTGATAGAAAAGATGCGTAAACGAAAAATCCAGCCATATTCGATCACTGCAGTCTTCAAGACGCTCACGTAACTTTAAATTCCGAACGTTACCCGTTCTTGGACTTGAACGTAAATTACGCTACTGGAGAATACTCGATCCTGTATAGAATGGCTCAAGAGTTTAGACGCGCTTTGTATGATGTCGGGGACTTGTGTATCGATTCGGTTCAGTTTAAAAAGACGCATCCTCTAGTAGTTTTGGACTGTTCCAAGCAGTCTGAGAGACTTCAGTCTGGCATAGTCGACGTACAAGTAAAGTTGAAATTTAACGCCGCGGTTCCAGCTAACACGACGTGCCACGCGCTGTTGATCGGAGATAGAAAAATGAGTTTGAAATTGGATAAAGGCAAAGTCGAAGTGATTTATTAAAAAAAAGAGAGACGGGGAAACAAAAAAAAGAAAAGAAATAAGATCAGAAAAAAACGGAGTAGGCTGAAAAGAAAAAAGATCGCGAAACGAGGTGGGTTGTTACCATTGTTGGCATTGCTGGGACCCATCTTAGCCGGTGTAGGTGGTCTAGCCGGAGGTGCCGCCAGTATCGCCGCTGCAGTTAAAAAGAGCCAGAACGACGCTAAGGTAATGGAAGAACTGGTGAGACATAACAAGAAAATGGAGGGTTCGGGATTGAAACGTAAAAAGAAAAAAAAAGCGAATCGTGGCAGAGGGCTCTTTCTAAGGCCAGTGAAGGTATGATCGATTTTACGAATCGATAACGAATCTCGATTTAAACAGATTAGTCAAAGATTTGAAAATTCCTAAATACAGAGGTACTTTTAGCAAGGATCGTCTGCCGTTAAAACCTAAACCTTGTGGCGAATGCGGCATCGTTAATCTTGAAAATTTTCACGATGGAAACGGAAGTCTTTGGGTGGCTTACTCGACAGTTACTGACACACCCTGTTATTTCGACAGTTTCGGCAACCTCGAACCACCGACATCCATTTCGGAGTGTTTGAGTCCCGTTAAATACAATTACGACAGGGTGCAAAATTTTAATC
>JAHWFP010215168.1:0-23457 GCA_023313725.1 Lithobius niger
CCCCCCCCCCCCTTCTTCACTTTGAGAACTGTGTTGGTGGTCCCAAGCCCTTCCATCTTCTTAAAATAGACCATTTTTACAAATTTTTAACGGCATGTGTGCCACCCTATTCTATTTGGTTGGGATTTTTATAGTGTATATGTACTTTTTTTATTTATTGTTTTTTTAAGTGATGACAAATCCCACTATCTGGGTGTTTTAGTTTTTAGTATTCACTGTAGCATACATTTTTTTTAGCAATGTTTATAATTTTTAATTGTACAGCATCATTTTGGGCCTTTTAACACTTTTCACACTCTTCCCATGTCCTACACGTTTGGCGATGCTATCGGGGGCCTTTGAGTCCCTGGCAGGTCTAACCTTGGTGGTAAGGCATTCGTGTCCCCAAACCTCTTACCATCATCATTACTAGGCCGTTTTATGTACAATGTATTTACATGTAATTGTGGCTGGCTGTTAGTGACTCCCCAGTCCTTGACAGACCCGTTGCTATCGCAACAAATAGTATTATTATTCTAATTATATTGGCGTGCAAATTTGTAATTTATTTTTACTGTGAAATAATAAGTCGTTCACCTTGTGCCCGGTACACAAATTTTGTTGTTTGTGCACCGACACAAGCCAACAGGGATAAGCCAGGGTTGAGCTGTTCATCACTCGCAAATTTAGAAAACGAAGTAATTTTGACGAAATCATTGCTATGATTACACATGACATTGCCACCAATTACATTAAACCATGTCATATTCGAAGTTCACGAGTGATAAACAACTTGCTCTGGATATGGCTTTAATTCCTTTCACTTTCACTTCAACATTCAGGATGCTGTTGTCTTATCCTCTAGCTTCTTTCTTTCCTGTATCTTGTTATAGTTTGCCAAGTAGTAACAAGTACGCTTGAGGTAGTGTTTAATCTGAGGACCTTCACACTTCGTTTTCTCTCCCTCCCCCCTCCCACATTGGCATATTAGAATCAAAATGTGCACAATTCTTTGAAATATTGGGGTGTACTACACTTACTACACGTTTTGCCAATTTGTGAACCACAAACAAAGAGGCTAAGGGCTCCATCAACACTAAACCCATGAGGCTTACAGAAATAGAAATTAATTACCGAGAACGTGAAATAGGCTGAGATGACATCGAAAAAGAAGAGTTAGAAAGCAAAGAAAATACCTTAGGTCAGTATCAGAAACTAATTTTACTTGACAAGAACAAGTATGGCAAAGGCATAAAATTAAAAAAAGAGTATACAACCCGCTCCGCCGGTAATAGGCCCAAAGCCTGTTTCATAGTAATAAAATAACAATGTCTTTTTCTATCTTTTAATTTTTCCAGGAATGATGTCTTCTTCGTTCATTATTTTTTTGCCCGTATTTACAGTTGTTTGTTTTGCATGTCGTGAAACCAACATAACAGGTACTTCATTTTACTGTATATTCTGTAGCTATTTAGAATTTTATTATAGTAAAAAATTCAGTCTAATTTTAATTTTTGGAAGGTGTAGCTGTTTCCATGACTGTGACATCATAACAGAATTCTGTAAATATTGAAGGGACATTCCTTACAAACGAGATTCCTTTCATTTCATCTTAATACTTCAGATCAAGTATGGTCACAAGGGTTTATTTACCTACCGTAAATCAATAACTTGCTAAAAGTGTGATGTCTAGGAGATTTGTGTCGACTACTCCACGAATATTTATAGCTTCGAGCACTAGGATGTTGGATCTACTTTCGTACGTTAACCTGACGCATCATAATTTCTACTTTATGAAGATGAAATTTTAGCCTATATGCTCTCACGTGGTACTCATTTCATCTGCTGTTGATGTTTTCTTATCCCATGTGCAATGCTGAGTCAGGTGAACAAGTGATAGGAAGTAACGTGGTAAATGAGTTAAATTTGGAGAAACGGTATGGCGATAACATGCTTGGACTGAGAAATGCACGATATAGTTAAAGAGTAAGAAGTAATGTAACTTTAAGTAATTATTTGTGTATTTTAGTGGTGTGCACACGTCATAGCCCTGCCACTTAGTAACGCCATAATGACCAGAAGTGACGTCATACTCGTACTGCCCCATCTGGAACTGTTTACCAAATTCCATGTATTCTCACAAATTGTACCTCATTTCCATGCCCTACAGGCCGGGCTTGGCCACTGTTACCCCCACTGGAGACCAGAAGTGACAGCGTACTACGGGTTCTATTTGATCAATATGTAATTTCTATCAACTTCCACGTATATTTTACCGTGAATCCAAGATGGCTGCCACATCAGAAGTCACCAATTTGAAAACACGATTCCCCTGTGCAGCCCTTTCCCCATTGAGATTTATAAATTCTACTAAATTATACCATGTAAATATTACCAATATATATAGAGCAACACACGTGGAAACCAGACCCCATTGAGGAGTGTAAATTCTACCAAAACACACAGCCCTCTTCAGAATGTGTAAATTCTCCCACGTACATTCCAAGCATATCTTCCAACCCCCAATACACCAATCCCTCCGTGGGATCTTCACTTCTGGTGACTTCTTATGGGGCTATCATTTTGGCCCCCAGTAAAATATATCTAGATTTTGGTAGAATTTACACACTGGTGAAACGGGACACATAGGATGATGACACTTCTGGTCTCTGGCGGGGAGGTGCGGGTCATGGGTCAAATGCTGCCTGAAGTGCGTCATCGCTCCAGTCGGGGGGTTGAATTTGCAGGAGTACCAAGAGTTTGGTAAACACTCAGCCGGAGCCCTGCTGCCAGTCAAGGGAACCTATAGAGTGACCGGAAGACATCAAGTAGGATCAGGGCTATGACGTTACGAAGGGGTGGTGCTGTTATGTCACTGGGGTGAACCTATGACGTCGCTTCCGAGCACGTGGGAGACGATGTAGCTTTGGACCACGAGGGTGACGTTACTTCTGCTCACGTGAGAGCAGGTGTGTGTCTGTGTGTGACTCTGAAAATAGCCTTACCTTACTACTAGTATTGTTTTTGTTTCAATTAAATCACTGATATCTTTTTTTAATTAGATACTGAACGGATGTACAAAAACGAAGTCCTTACTCAATTTTTATCTACTGTAGCTTGGAAAAGAGTGATTGTCATAACTGACGAAGGTAAGAAAGATAACTGATAAATGACCAAGTGTTGTATTATCTAATAATTTTTATTGCCTTAATCTTTCCATCTTGTTTTATTCCAATGTGGTATTCCTGTTACAAATACCACTCGAAAACATTTCAAGTATGGATTATGTTTCTCAGTCACTCGTTGCAAACGCTCGGTGTTTATTTTTTCAGTTAGAAATAAAATTCATGAAGGAAAAACATTATCGGTAATAAACTCGGCTCTTGTGGTGTGACTTATTGATAGGCGATGACTCTGCTAACTAGTATACCAGTTATTCGCTGCAAGTTATCGTGGAGATTCACACATGTAATACCTCTTGAGACATAATAGTATCCTACTTTTTTCAATCCTCTTGTTATTTATTAGCAGGGGATCAGTATCTGTTAGCAAGGGATTACGATTGAAAAAAAAACATCGATAATTTTCCTCCCTGCAGGAGTATTATATTTGTAATTTTGTGACAGAATATTTCAAAAGTCATCACACTTGCTTGGCATGTTACAATTATGAATCTGTATGATAAAATTTTTTTCAATTTCAGAGGACAGACATATTTTCCGTTGTTTGTCAAAAGAATTAATTTCTGTCAAAGTGATCAATCTGGGACCCAAATTCCATAGTGACATATTTTTTAAATATCTTTCTTCCACGGAACATATTCACTTACTCGTTTTATGCAGACCATTGTGGCACGATAAAATTCTTTCTTGGGTAAGTTAAGCATAATTTTTTGGCTAAGCTAAATGTAACTTAAAACGTTTTAAAATGACTGAATTTCTTGTATATATGATTTCAGTTGCCGGATGCCGGATTGTTCTTAGGGACGATTAGGGTAAAAGTTAAATGGCTCACTCAAGGCACGGATCTTTTACGTTTATTATTTTATTTATGTATTTATTTATTAACAAACAAATCGCCCCTTTCTGGTAAAATTTAACGATATCAGGGTGCTTAAAGCAAACACAATAAATACGTACATAAATTGTAAAACATCATATACCAATAACAATTAAAAAATAAGCCAAAAAAACTAACAACAATTGTTGAGCTCCTGTTCAGCAACATTTTAAACAAATTATGAATCAAAGGTGAAAATTTTCTTGATAAGGATAAATTCATCTAGTTTATTTTTAAAAGTAATTTCAGAGGGGGCTGACACTTTCTCAGGGAATAACTTCCACAAGTTAACTTCCCTGTAGGTGCAAGAGGTTCAACACGCTGCATTATCATGCTCAGTTCTCAATGTCACCTTGAGCTTCAAGCCTCTACCATTCACACTGCTGCCATTAATCGAAAAAAAATTTAGTGAGCTCCCTGAATCATTCCAAGTAGAATTTTTTACTGTTCCGCCAGAAATTATATTTAAAAACTTTGTGTCGCTATAAAGCAACAAAAAGAATGTCATTGTTGAACGTGAACAAATGCTGCGCTTCAGCAGACATCAGAGATGCATTGTTGGAAAGTCGTATTGTTGAATTCTTTATTGGGGCCCTTGAAGAAACATATTCGTACGAGTAGGCAAAGGTTCTTAATGGCTGCGTAAAATAATGCCATTAAATAAGTAAAATATCTTGTAGAATTAATACGTAATACAAGTTGCTGTAGGTTAAAAGCTGAAACAAACGCTGATTTACTTTTTACTGAAAGATTGCAATGACGAAGCAGTTGAGTTGAATGAATAACCTTGCAGTAAATTTGAAGGAGCCCACTTCAGGAGTAGAAGCCATCCTTTCTTGCTTACCTACATTATTAGAAAACCAAAACGAACTAGTTTGATGTTTAATGTACGGCTTAACAGAACCGACATCAAAACAGGAATGGAACACGAATAAGCTTTCTTGTAAGATTCCAGATAACAGTATGTTGCTGCAGTGATTAGTCCACGTGAAACCTTGCTGATCTATTAAATTCACCTATAACCCTTTCATGAATGGCCCCTTTAAATAAGGGCAGATACAAGACTGAGCAAAAAGTGAGTCCCAAAGCACAATGCGAGCTTTGTGAGGGGTTCCCGGGGACCCAAGCAATGCACACAGGGAAACGCTGTGGTCAGTAGAGTAAGGCGAAAGGGTAATGGTTTATTTGCGGCCCACTATTATGAAGAGCAGAAAAATTATTCAGTGCTAAAGGGTGGTCTCTTTTCAAATGCATGACATTCATTACTTAATTTTTCAGTACCCCCTGTTGCAGTGTGCCAAGACTAAATGGCAATAAAGGGTCGAAGTAACAAAAACGTACCCAGAACATTCAACTATCGATTAAATTTCCGTGGCAAGGATGAGCCCTAAGTTTTTCGCTTCCTGATTCCCACAAAATTTAGCTTCATGTTATTGGCGCCTTTGGGTTTATTGTTTGTTTTTATAGATGCATTTGTTATTGTAACTTAGGTGACCGTCTGGTTGGCTGTCTGCAAGTTTAAAATGTGATCGGAGTAAAACTGGCTGGCTGGCTGGCTGCGACCATCTTTCAAACGTGACGGCTGATTAGATAAGTGTCTGGCTGGCTGACTGTGCACATGTTCAAATGTGCCGCTGTACTACGTGGCTGGCTGGTTTTCTGGTTGGCTGTGCACCTATTTCTGATGTGACTGCAGAGACACGTGATGGCTTGTTGATTGTGTGCATGTTTCAAATGTGATGCTGAGGTAGGCACCCGGCTTGCTAGCTGTGCGCATGTTTCAAGTATGACCACTGAGATACGTGACTGACTGACTGTGCACATGTTTCATATGTGACTGATCAGAGAGTGGTCTTCAGAGGTTCCAGATGAGTGACTTTATAGGCAGTGTAACCATCTCACGTACCAGAGTTCCCGAGTGAAAGTATGTCCTCAGCCACCCCAGGATTTTTCGGGAACAAAAGGGCCCTGTGATATCTCGTATTCATGTTGATTGTGACATGGCAAAGAACCTAGGATTTACCTAGCGAAATTGTTCCTCTCACCTTTTGTAGCCATAGCTAAAGCTTGGTGTGCATCTAACACTAAAGTGGTTCCCAGATGGGAGGGGATTCTGGAGGTGTAACTACTCATTGGTATTTTAGAAGAAAGTGCAAAAATATATTTTTTGTTTGATTGTTTTTTGTCCTTAAATTCGAGAAATCCGCTCCTTTAGAGTCCCTAAATTTAAATTTCGTCTGCTTTCAGTGGGGCTGGCACCCTGTACCCTCCCTCTTCCCCATATAGGCACCACAATTATAATTTACACATTTTACACATCAACGTTGCAAATTTGGGACCGTACACAATGACGTCTCGCAAGAGGGGGAGGGAGGATTTATGGAATGTGAAAGAGTGTGAAAGAGAGTAGATCAGTAAATTTGTGACGTCACATAAAACCAAAATACCTAAAGGAAATAAAGTAGAGAGCAAAAATGACGTCAAATTTTTGGAGATGATTTTACTAACAAACACGGAGGAAAAAGCCAAAAAGAAAATCAACACTGTGTCCCAATTCATCAGCACGAGGGATTGTTGTTTGTGACGTCTTTTTTTCGGGGTTCCTAAAGTTGTGACGAAATGAGTCCGGTAGAGGGGTAAAATAAAAACAAAATCGGCATAACATCATTTGTGTACGACCGCTTATAATTCTTTAGGGGGAACAGACTACACCTAATTAGATCAGGGTGTGATTGGCTCTACCGTGCTTACATGCATGTGCATGTTTCAAAACTTCATTACCTATTGTCTGTTGTAAATTTGGCAGTGTAAACTGTGTTTTGTGCATTAAAACGTATTAATTTACTTTAAGTAAATTAAATTAAATTAATTTTTTCACCAGCATAGATGTGACTGGCTCCTAGTCTTTATTATTAATTCGTACTGTAGTGTTGTTACAAGGTTTCATTCAACATATCAGACCAATGTTGTAACTTGCATAATTTTGTAATTTGTGGAAAACGAAATAAAGTGAATCATTTCTTCAATTTTTTTAATTAGCAAACAGGAATTCCGTAGAACGAAAAATTTGTAATTTTTCTACTGTGTCGTTAAATTAGGACAATCGAAGTAAATTTGGAAATAATTGGTAAAGCCGGATACCAAAACTACCTCGCAAAAAAACTTCGTTTTATCTCTTCCATTACCTCAAACAAATTAAGAAACGGTGGTTCATTAGATCGTGTAACTTTTATTAATAAAACTTAGATTTACTTTTCATACGTTATTATCCAAACGGTATATAAATGTAACGATTTGTTCTTTCCCACACCACCATTTTTCCCAAGATAAGTCAATTTTCATTTACATTTTTTAGCCGTGAATAAATGCTGATATTTTACTTTGTTTTCAGTGTATAAATTTGGACACATACCACAGAGATGTGTAAAATATTTGTAAAGTTATTGCAGTGGGTAGTGGTGATTCTAACTGAAAGATTCCACGGACGAACTAAAAGTCAAGCCAAAAAATATAGAATGCCTATAGATCTATATCAGTGTATAGTGGCGTGTATTAAACTATAACACAAGTGCGAAGAAATACCCCGGTACGAGCATTCATTAAGAAATGTATGGCTGTTAATTCTGTTTATTAGAAACAACAAAGTTACATAAATATACAACCTTAATAGGATCCGCAGACTGCAGCGAAAGCCAATGTGCGGCCATCTAGATGAAAGAATTAACAAATCATCCTATGGACAGGAATCAAATGTGTACATTGGCAAGCGCTCGAGTCACTTGGTGCTACGACGGGAATATTATGGTAATATATGTTTACTTAAAGATGCAAGACGTTCTTGGTATCATTGAAAAGCCATAAGTTCATAAAGGAGGACACAGTTTTAACATTTTTTGCCAGTTCGTTTGCTGCCTTGGTCACCTACAGCAACCATAAAGACACAAGCAGAATGAATGATAACAGCTAAGTTTACCAGCTGTGTATGGCACCATACTCGCATTTTAAAAGGAGAAACACAAAATAAAATGCCAAAATACTGAAAACGGACAACAACATCTGCTATCTTGGAAAGCTAGACACAGAGACCTCACATCGTTAAAGTATTACCATTGGAAGGTTACTTGTTTACTTTGCTTACTTGTCTAGTCTGTAGCATCAATTGTACTCGTGTAATAAAAATATTTAAATATTTTTTTATTATACACAATCCCTGCCGTTTTCGAAATTAATTATTTCAAGCAAAAAATATATTTATCAACCAATTAGCGCAACGAACTATGAGGATTACTCACGATTTGTTGTTCAACAAATTGTCCTTTTTCACTGAAATAAAAAATTAGTTGTGGGTTTTCCATGCTGTTTCAAATCGCAACTGTTTTGAAATGATACCTTCAACTATTTACACTATCCACTGTAAGCTATAACTGGAAGACATTAACTCGACAAAAGAGCTTTGTATTGATATAATGAATGCAAGTGGCCAAAAAAATTATGGGAATCCAAATTTTTAAAAAAGGAAAATTTCGTCAGTCACCTCAATAACGTCCCAAATCGAATTTGGCACAGAAAAATCATGCTCTCACACGAAAATAGGATCAGAATTTTAAATTTCAAAACGAAATTCTTAAAATGCAATAACAATGTGAAAATGGAAATAAAGATGCAAAATTATTATCCTCGTCAAACATCTCAAAACGAATGCGGGGAAAGGTACTTTACACAAAATCGAGAGACCCGTTCGTAACATCTTGAACTCGTAGAATGAGTAAAATTAATGGATGTTTAACAGTATCTTTAAAACGAACATTTGCAACTTAACCCAGAACAATAAAAATTAAAATTCATGGAACAGTATATCTAAGCATATTGTTATGTATCGATTTATGATGAAATTTATTTCACAGGGCGAGAGACGGGTCAAATGCATTCGCAGTTGAACGACCACATTCAAAAAAAGCATGTATTTATTTTTAAAAGTGCTAATTCAGATGCGTATAAGTTTTTTAAATGTCTGCTGTCTGCTGTTTTCACTACGCGAATACCTCGCACTGTTTCTTGCGTTGTTGGTTAGTATTTACTGTACAGATCTACCAAATACTCAAAGGTATAGTAATCAAACGTGTAGGCCTTATTAATCAAGTAGGTATAGTCAGTTAATCCTATTAAGGATGTAGTTGGATAGCCTTACCATGATATCGGCCTAATCATGAGGAGGGCTGATAACACCAATATAGGTCTACCTAGTTACACGTAGCTCCATCCACTTTGGTGCTATGAACTACTTGTACTGTATACTGCGTCGTTTGTTAAAAAAACAAGTTTGCACATGAACCCTCTCCCTTATAAACCCTCGCTTCCAACTGTAAGGAATGTATCTTTCTGCTAAAATTACCTCTTACTGTTTTTCTTTTTATCTTTACTTTCCTTCTTCCTTCTCTTGTTTGTTTGTTTTTTGATGAGCAAAACATTCATTTTAAGATTATAGTAAGGGCAGCTAGAGGGGGGTTTTCTCCTACCCTCTAGGCTAGGCAAGCTGTGATTGAAGCTGTGTTCTTCACGTTAAGTAACACGAGGAACGCAGCTTCAATCTTACCTGGCCTTAAGTCTAGTGGTGTAGTTAGTTGACACTGTTGGAGATGGAACCACATTATCCATGATATCGGCCTATTTTTGGTTTGTTAAATTTGTGTTCCCTAGTATCACTAAGCAGCAGTACTAAGAAAAGTCAAACTGGGCCAAATATGAAAATCATTTCTAAAAAGCCTGGCACATTCTAGGTGTGATCTACTTAAGTAGTAATACTCTCCCCACCCGGCACAATCATATAGGAGTTTTCCTGAAAACTCTACTAACCCATCCAACCCTTTAATATGCCTATACGTACAGACGAACAACGGCCTGCAAGGATCGATTTTATTTTTAATTTTGTCAATCGAGGAGAGTAAGATCGGAAATCAGATTACCACTGCGAAGAATAAACATTTCCAAAGCACTTGTCTGATTTTTATTTATATTTAGTCATTATTTTATATATTTCTAGACTGACATGTTCACAAGGCAGACGTCTTGGCTATTTGTTCATGAAAATCAACAAAATATGGACAATTTCCTAAAATCGGAACAAGTACGACGTTCTGTCCAACCAGATAGTGAAATATTCGGTATATTGTCAACAAAAGAAAACCAGCACCAGGTGAGATATACGCCCTTTCATTGAAACTTGCATTCAGACAAGGATATCAGTCAACCAAGGCTTGATTAGGCCTTTCTTACAATGCCCTCCACCCGTGGCAAACTTACGTACAACAACCCGCTACCAAAGAAAAAAGAAACAACAAAGTGCTGCATTGACTATCACACGGTTCATAAATTTTACCTTTAAAAAATTGTTTACTGGTTTTCACTAAATCATTTGTCTGTCCTTTAACCTATTAGCTTGGCTCGTTCACCAATAGAATGGTCGCGTTGAGACGATTAAAATGGCTGTAATGGTGGAACGTAAAAATCGGTAAAAAAAACCTGATGATATGGTGGAAATTTGAGTGGAATCTGGTCGAAACGACATTTCTCTGTCCCCAATGTCATGCCAATTCTTCTAGGTCCGCAGGGAAACAAATAACATTGCTAACTTTTCAAAAATACCTGTTGAAATACAGAATTACTTAAAAAAAACTAGTCATTTAATTAGTGATGACTGATTCCGAAACCGATTCCGGTTCTGTTTATGGTCCCATGTTATCGGAACCGGCACCGGAACTGCTATCTTGGTTAACCAATACAGACTACCTTTAAAAAATCGGAACAGACCTCTAAATCGTTTGGTATTGTCATCTACTTTCCCTTTTCCAGGGGTATGCGATAGTTGGAATGAATATCTGAGAGATCCTGGAACAAAAAATTACTTTCAGTAGTTTAAATCATCGTAAAACTGTGCTTGACAGTAGAATCTTGGATGAATAACTAACACTTCGCGCATTTATATTGGTCCACTTACCAGTTGACACCAACTTTGTTGAGTACTTTTCTTCGTAGAACCATAAAATCCCATATAGGATGGTAATTTACTAAGCAGAGTATGTTACAGTTGATTCCTGTTTGTTTAAGGATGTCAGGACTTTATTATTATTAAATTGTTTCCTATTTTGCTTAGCGTTTCACAGAATGTCAAAGTGGAGCGCCGTTTATTTCTAAATCGTGCGTTCGATTGGAATCAACCCAGAGTCAACACTCCCAGCATTAAATCTGGCCTGCAAAAGTCTACAAGTAGCCAAAGCTTTGCTTAAGACTCTCAAGCATCCGGGCTACAAAAAATCTTCAAGCATGTTATTATTTAGCCTAATTTTTTTATTTGAATTATTATTTTTTATTTTTAAGTTAAAAAAATAAAAATTTAACACATACAGAAAACTAAACTTTAAATAATATAAGCTTCAGTAAGGGCTTAGACAAAACAGATCCAGGGTAGAATTAAAAAAAATAGTTTCAACTTTCTGAATATTTTGAACTTGTTTCTTTTTAACTTAAATTTTTTTATTTTATTGTTTTTTAAATAATGAAATTTGATACATTCGGAAAGTAAAAATTTTAAATCATATCAGCACCACGAGAAAAAGAGCTTGGCATTATTCCTGGAAGCAAAGAAAACTATATAAAAAGTGATATATGGTTTTAACTATTTAAAAAAATTTTAATCTTATATTTTAATTAAATTAATTTTTTTAATTTTAATTACACAAATTTGTGCATATTAAAAATGTATGTAAATTTATAAAAATTTACTACTACAGAACCCTGGACTCCCTTAACATAATTAATTCGTTATTATTAATTTTTTCCATTCGTTGTGGCACTGTCATGTGGTAATCGGAATCGGTATCGGAACCGTATTGAACCGGTTTATTACTATCGGAACTGGTACAAGAATTGGATACCACTACACTACATTTAATAATAGCCGTTTATTCTGCTGTACCGTACCACACACGTACACACAGTGCATTGTTTTTACCTCAATGCATGTTATCAATTTAATAATAATCCAACATCATTAAAAAGGTACAATGTGCTAGATTGCTTTTTTGTATGTCTGCTACTCCATTAAGGCACTTACACACATGAGAGCAGTGCAAAATGAAATATGACTGAATTACGTTTTTTTACCATCTAAAACTTTTTTACTATGTCAAAAGAAATTTTGTTTGAAGCACGGTGGTGTATAGATTGAGGGAGCAGAGAGAGAGTGATCTCGCCTTTAATAAACTTTTTCAAACTTAAAAGCAATCCTTTACACAGTAGATGAACTGTAAACATTCGAAGGAATGAGGTCAACGACTTGTAAGTAACAATTAAATTCTGCTTTTTCCTAATAATCAGTGCATCGATTTTATGATGCCCTGTTGATCGTATTAACTATATGAAGCAAGGATGGAGGCCAGTAGAATGAGTGAAGCAAACGACACACTTTTTTTACAATATAGTACAGTGGGTGTTGATGTCGTAACATTTAAATAGCTAATGCTGAAAATAAATAATTCTAATAAATTCCTGCCAACATATTCGAGGCATTAAAAAACAGTTGATTCACTGAGAAGACTCCTCTAGAAATTTCTACCCGTTGCTATAGCACCGAATACATCTTTGACAATCCGGCTGTGCAGTCAACTGTGGCAAATATTGGTCAATTCGTAATTAAAAAATTCAGCTGAACAACGAAGGATTAACAACACACACACTTACAAAGATAAGTTAGGTGTTTCTTTATACACTTACTTACATTTCAACATCTTATTATAGGTTGATACTACTTCCTAATTTAATTTTTAAAAACGGTCAAACTTATTTATTACAAATTAATACCTGTCAATATCATTCACAAACTTTTTAAACAAATGTTGAATAGGAAACAGAGTTAAAATCTGCACTACTTTTTCTGTTCGTGGCCCTGGCACTCTACTACACTTTGGTTCTCTACTAAATAGCACAAGGACATGGCAGGGGCAGTTTCAAAATTTCTTTAAAACAGGCCTATGAAAAAAAAAGATTTGTAATGCATTTAAACGAATTACTTCCCAAGTAGTGACAGCGCCCCTGGTGAAGAAGCTAGATGGATATATATCAACTATCTGCGTATAACTGAACAAGTGAATCTTAAAGGTAGGTAGCCACCAGGGGTAGTAACTCTTACTGTCGCGATGATCACAACGTAACATCACAGAAGGGTTATTAGCACAAATAGCACTCACCGTTTGACAAGTACAGCAGAATCACAGATAACATGGTGCTGGAAATCACAGCTTAAGCCGGCCCATATTGAAATTCAAAGACTCAGGCAAATAAACATTGCGCTCTCGCAAACTGCCAAAACAATTTCGTGGCATTTTTACAAAACGCGTTTGGGAAATGTTACCTACCAAATGCACCTTCTCGAAATTCACTCTCCCTGGCTCGCCTTAGTGTTGTTTGCCGACCATTTTAAAGTTATATGATCACAACTTACGGTAGCTAATTGGAAACACAATAAATTTTTTCTACACACCCAAAATGTTTATAAAAACTGCACAAGATGCCACTGTCATGGACGCAATTTACCACATATCCTCCTAGGTTGTAGTGCATATTTTCCGGCGTTGAAGTGCCGAAGTTCCAGTCTCATGCAAGTTCTACGCATGTAACAAAAACGTAGGTGTTTGTCCGAATGAGCCACCATAGTAACAACAGGCGTTTCTTCCCAGTCGCCGTCAAACTCACGCCCTCATGATATGAAGCTTACCGAGTGTTGCTTTCCATAGGATTACACTCCTTCCATAACGAAGTGAGAATATTGCTCTAAATTGCCATCAAACAAAAGTTTGCAGTACCTAGCATCATCTAGTGCCATACAGTGTGCTCTAGTACTTACTCGTAACAATTACAGGAATACACTAAGAAATATTTTTCAACACAACAAACAAGTCACGATCTCTTTAATTTTTGACTAAACAATTGGCACGTCCTCGTGCATCTGGAAGCAAGCTGTAAAAGCTAACGATAATACTGCCACCAGGAGGCGCCATGATGAAAATTTAAAGAACCGACCGTAATGCAATCTAGTGACAGTAATGTTGTTAACTGTTACTGCTTGTTTCCAGTTGCAAGAGGACATACACAATTTTTAGTCAATTATTAAAGAGGCACGTGACTTACTTGTGTTAATAAAAAATCTTTATGCATTCTTTGGAATGCTGTGAGCAAGTGCTACAGAGAACTACAAAGTTCCAGATGACGCAGATGCTGCCAAATCTCATTTGGTGACAACCTGCTTTAAGTCTATGTGATGCCAGCTATTCAATAAACAAATGACCAAACGATCCAAATATTGTAAATCGTAATAGTAGGAAATAACCATGACTCAGCAAGCCGAATATCCTGAAGCAAATGGGTATGACCAGACTAGACTCGCATATTAAAACCAATATTTGTGTGATTAGGCTTACATTTTCATAACTAGGAAAACGCTCAGCATCAATCACGTAATAAATGATGGACAGTATGTGACGTCATGTACAAATAAATCAGAAATAGCTACTTATAAACCATGGATAAAATAACGGCCACACCCAGCTACCACATCTTGGGCCAGAATGCTGGCTGCCCTGCAGCCTCACGCTTACTTTCCCTTTTTCACACTCACGCAGTAATGTTGGCGTTATCTAAAAATAACGCTTTCTCGACGAATTCTGTAAATATTTTAATATGATTGATTTATCTGAAAAAGCATTCATCTCAATTATCTCAAACCGAGATTATAACCTCATATCGGTATTCTTGGAATATGTTCAATAAAAAAAAATTACAAATATTATTATTAAAAACGATTAAGCATGTGAAATACGGATGTTAGCCTTAAAATAGATCAATGCTCTAAAGGAACAGATACAAGAAAAAAACATGTAAGTCATTAGCCCCACACTAATACTTGTAAATGAATATCAAGCTTGTTTCCTTTTTGGAATGTTGGAGCTGTTTTTACATTTTCTTAGTATAATATCTAATATCTAATATCTTTGTCTAATGTCTGCTCTCTTCATCTTTTTCTTGTATCGGTTCCTTTAGAGCATTGAGTGTTTAAGGCTTATTTTAAATAATTGAAAGTTTTTTACTACTAATAAACTCATAAGGCTCAATGAAGTTAAAGAAATAGACATAAATCGCTGTAACTAAAATAAAAGAAAAATTGTAACAAGCAGTCAGCATTATACATCTCTTGCCATATGCCAGAGGAGAAGTGGCTTTATCAGTAGGCTGTATGACAGTAACTGATGGTGGACTGGTTCACCCATTCGAATCCTGGTCGCATCACTTGTTGGAAACGTAAGAACATAAAGGTGGCTTACTGTACTACATTAATCTAGAGTATAGTAAGCCACCTTTATTCTCTTACGTTACCCACAGGTGACGTGACCAGGATTCGAATGGGTAAAGCAGTCCACCACCAGATCACTGCCATAAAGCCTACCGGTATGGCCAGTGATGGCTTATTTGTAACTTCACTTTGTATTATTTACAGCGATTTATTTATACTTATTGAGCCGTATGAGTGTATATTGATTTGAATTCCCTCTCTATTACCTAGGACCTAGCAGATTCGATCGAATGGAGAGCGGTTGTGACCTTAATAACGGGTTCAGTGAGTTATATTTGTAACAGTGGACAAGTGGCTATAATGGTAAAAGTGTTAAGCCAGTGATCTGGTGATGAACTGGTACACCAGTCTGAAGCCAGATCATGTTACTTGAATGAAATGCAAGTACATAAAGGTGGATTACTGTAGTACGTTATTCTAGTGTGTGATTTACGCTCATGGCTTATTTCCTAATTTTCCATCTAAGGCTTAGCAACAAAATAGCAAACAAAAAATTCGAGGCCTATGTCTAAACTACCGCTGAGACAAAACGTTTGTCAGCTCGACGGTTTGCTGGTTTGTAACATATGTTAGAATGTTTATGGGGGCATCTTGCAGTGAACCATTTTACATTACGGCTCTCATGCGTCCTCTGTTCGAGTGATGTCATTGTTACGAAACGTAATAATAATCTTTATTTTCTAATTTTAAGCTGTCATGGTTGTAAAAAGTATGTTTAGTTTATAATTTATAGTGTTCAACTATTTTTGTTTATCTAATTTGAAACATTTAAATTTTTTATGTCTTATTTTATGTAAATTGCTTTACGTCCGAGGTTACACATGCTGATTGTTACTTGTGCAAATGTGAATTATACCTACGTGACGTATGAGAACATTAAGTTAGTTAGGCGTTCTTCTTCGTCGGAGCATGAGATATTCACGTGGCACCTACAAGGTGGCTTCCTTTAGCTGTCAGCAGTTGGCTGGAGTTGGCTTTACGTCTTTTGGGATGGGTCCAGCAAATTGGACTTGCCTCTTCAGTTAGGACTCTGAACCAACGTAAGTTTTTAATCACCAAATTATTTTAACAGATATTATTTGGTTATACGTGCAGCCTTATTTCTGAGAACCATTATTTTTTTAATAATTAAATTTGAACTTAGTGCTGGAACATTCTCATTAAGTTTCAGTGGAGACGGGTGAGCAAGAATTTATCAAAGTCAATGACTTTGTCATAAACTGTGCGTGTTTTAAGAGGAACGAAGTATCATAGTTGTAAATTAATTCTCAGCCGCAATTTTATATTTACACGTTGAATGCTGTCAGTCTTCGTGTTTATCGAAATGTTGAGTCATGAAGATTAACTATTTACACATCCGTTTTATGAATTCCTCCAGTTACATTTATTTGCCTCAATTTGTACAGCACTAATCATTGATTTACTATGGAACTTGTTTCTACAGTGGACTGTTTTCGAAAACGGCCATCATGTTTAAAAATTAGCAGTAAATGGTTATTTGTTTTAGAAAAGATATATATTATCAAGGGTTTTCATATCAATAAAGTAGTTTTACAGTATTTATAAGGAGAGCATGAAGTTTGATGTGTTCGCCATTGGTACACATTTCTGATACTTACCCATCCATTTTCGTGCACAGCCTTCATTGCCGTTTGTTGAGAGGCCAGACCACTGTTTGCTTTTAATATTCTAACTTTAGGGTTAATTATTTGTTTTAGCCGAGTAATGTTTTACGAGTACTTGTATTTTATTTGAGAGTTTGAATTTTAAACTGAATTGTGAAATATTATTGAATAATGCATGTAAGAATTTACCCTAGAACATAAATAAAAATCATTTTATTGTAAACAGTATTTTAGATTTGCCCTTTTAGGAGCTTTAAGCAAATCAAATTTGATTGGGTGAGTAATTAACAACCTTGTGGGCAATTGTGCATCCCACACGAGGAAACGATTCTTTCCGTCTTTCCTTTTATGAATTCTGAAAGTCAAATTACGCCCTTCTCCTCTGTCCTTTTGGGAGACAATAATCTTTCAAGATTACTACGAAATTAATCTTGATTGAAGATTCACAAGTTATTCTTTATTCCAGAAGGTAGAAGGCATTCTTAACGAGAAGAATACTCTTGACTATAGAAGGTATTCTTGACATTTTCCAAATGGAACTAGTTAACACCTTTTAACTAGTTATCTTTTGTAAACTAGTGCCACTCTTTTTTAAAACTTTCCTACTAACCCTTAACCTATTAGCAGCAAAAGAATTAAATCCTGTATCCCTAAAGAACTAACCTTAAATTCTAAACCGAATTTAGGCACAATGACGAAATTACCTAAGGAACAAGCATCAAACCAAACATAGTTGGCTCCCAACAAAGATTGATATCTTGCGAAAACAGCACGCTATAAATATTATTTTAGTATATTGCACGCTAATCCCTGATATAACCTTTATATAACTCTCGAGGCCCTCCATTCCCACAGAAAAGGCCAAAGCATTTCCTCATGGTTCCTAGATACCTAACATGAAAAGGTTAGTTTAAGATGAAGCTAACTTAAACACAACTTAAATTCTATGTTGCCAAGAGCTTAACAAGTTATCAAACAATAGAAGTTGACAAGTGTTGACAAGTTCGCATAGGAACGAAGTAAGGCTTGAGAGGCCTAATAAAGTTGAATAGGCCTAGACATCAGAGTTAATGTCGGCCTAAAGCCTAAATCCAAAATATAGTTAATAAACACGAGAAGAGAGGTGTCGCTGCTTTCAGTCTGAGTCAGAAGTGATTTTATTTGACCAAAAAACATAAAATCAAAAACAAGAGAACATGCGTACTAGCCCGCTCGATTTAGATAAACATGAAGCCTTTCGCTAATGCATATTGAACATTAGGGCGATGTGTCCGACCTTTTCCGAATACAACAAGAAAATATAAAACACAAAGTAGTGTGTCATGTACACACTTAAAGGAACATGAAAAGTCAACATACTGCACAGAGACCACAAAATGAAGTCAAAAAAGGTGGCCTCAACATGCTAACAATTGCAACAACACGAAATTTCTTAATTGCTAATTCAAGCGAGATTAACAATATATTCACACAATCTGCATAGTTGCAAACGAAAAGCAATGAGAGTTTAAAAGAACTAATATTTATAAAGATGTTAGTAACTGAACCACCTGTTGCATTACCTTTAAAGATAGCATCGGTCTATAATAAGACGTTGAAATACAGCATGTGTAATTTTAATCCCTCGCTGTGCCTTCCGGTTTGTTTGCTAATTGATACATATGACCGCATAGTATGGTGCAGTGGTGCACCCTGGAATTTTGTGATGGGGAGAGAAAAATGGAATTAACATTGGTTTCGAGAATTTAGCTGAGGAGTCTAAGTACTCCAGGACGCCTAGTCTCGACTTGACTGATTTCAAAACGTAAGCATTTTCATCAAAAACGCATCAAATCTTGGTTTAAAACGTAAATTCACCAAAAATGGTAGCATTGAAACATATCTTAAGCCAAATTCCAGCGAGTTTGTCGATTTTTAAGAGAAATTCCGTATCCTCTGCAGACGCTGGGTTTGAGGTTACGTTTTGCCATTCCGAATCACCTTTTAGTGTAAACGAAGAAAAAAAAACAAGGGTAGCTTATTCTCTTGCTTCACAGAAAACAACCGTTGTAATCTTCGCATATTAACAATTTGGGTAGCTAAGTCAAACAAATTACAACGCTTAGCAGCCAGGTAATCATTCAAGAACCTCGGTAATCATTCGAAAAGCTCGGACTATTATATACGAAAATTATTTAGTGTCAACTCGACAAACACAGGGAATCATTGTTAGCTTAAGCCGTTACCGCGTATACGGTGCCACTTCACAGTAACGCCGGTTGAAGCAAGCCGGTCCCAGCTACACCGGCTTGGAGAATGCGTGGTTGCATCGAGTAGCACTGGTGATGAGAGAAGATGTAGATTGACGCTACACATTAAATAAAAACAAAATGTTTATTTAAATTCATTCTGTGATTACTAAAGAGAGAGAAAATGGTTTCTTCTTTGGTAGTTGAGCCTAAGGAGATTTTGTTGCAGAAGAAAATTCTAAATACCAGCGTACGAAGTCACACGCCTGTAAATATTTTATACTGTTTGAACAAAGAATGGTTTCACCCCGGACCCCCCCTCCCAAAAAAATAGTAACGAGAAATATCTCTTCCCTCCTCCCCAATTTTTCCAAAAGCAGCTATTTTCACAACATGGTTAGGCCTACAGTTGGGGGTCCAGTTTTGGAGGTGAGGGTCAGAATTTTTGGATTCGTAGCTCTGGAGGAAGAATTCATTCCCACAAAAACCAAAAAATGGCAAAGAGTACCCATTCCTCACAATGCAACCCATGGCCCCACCCCCTCCTATACGGATATCTTTGATGTAGTATGTATTAAATTAACACAATCAGTTATTTCACATGCTTTAGGCTAAACCTTCCAAAAGAAATTCAAAAGTTTATACTTAAATGCACAAGGTTTACAGTTGTAGCCTAAGGAGAAACAGTGTTACACACGAAATCCAACACGACGTAATACAGAAGCAGCACACACCATAAAAAGGCATGGACTGGCCAGGCAGGCTATAGGTTGTAATCGCAACTGGGTCAACAGATTTAGGGGCAAGAAGGGGCTGATTCAGGTCACACTGGCGCCTCCCACCTCCTCTGTAACATATTGCAGTAAGGGCTCGGTCATTACTTATGGCCCGGGGTGGGCTGGAAAAAATGAAAATGTGACCACCAAATTTTCGATGACCCCTCCTTTCGAGACCCTGAAAAAATCATGACCCACACTCAAGGTCCAAAAATAAAAAAAACTTCCCCAAAAAATGCGCTTTTCGTATACCCTTGAGACTGTCTGCAGATGATTCTTGTAGCAAGATTAGTGCTGTAGCCAAACTAAGTAGCTCTTCACACCAACAGTTACCGATTAGTTGTAAGGAAACGTGTCTCGTTTTAATGAAAAGACATGTTAGATTAAAAAAGTTCTATAAAATGTTCCTTACAGCCATCTCTTGTCGAGATTCATACAAAAAGTATGATGAACACACTGTTGGTGTGAATGCTCACATCCATAACATAGTCAGCACCTAAAAGACAGAAGAAGCCAAGAAACTAGGTGCCAAGGCTTTTCTACAAAGTTTTTTTTTAAACTACAATTGCAGAAATGATACTAATATCTTCAAAACCTTGTAACACTCACGTCATGGGTGGTCTGGGGGATTAGGCGTTTTTAGAAATTTTGACTATTGAAAGTGCATTTTTGAGGTCCAAAAATTGCTTTTTCTTCCAGTTCGTCAGTGTGTTTTGACCCCACCCCCTCGAGACGCGAGCTGAAAACTTTAAGGCCCCCCTCGAGAGGGTCCAAAAACTTCATGACCTCTCAATTTCCTCTGCCCCTGTCGATAAATAACGACCAGTCCCTAAAAACTGTTCAGTCTGATTCTTGAGGGACCTCCCCCCACACCGACGTTTGATTCTTGAGGGTACCCCCCGCCCACAAAACGGTTCTACAATTGGGAGGGGGCATAGGTAGCAAGTAACACCCAAAAAAAGCAAAGACTACAATATCATTCCTGAGTCTTACACTCCCACCCATTGCAACGTGCTATCTCAGCAAAACTGAACATAGTCTCGCTCCCTGTAATGGTATTTTTGATCACTATATCTACATTCACTATTACTAATGTATGTTTTTTTAATGCTTTGAGAGGTGAGATTTCAATACTATTCCATAAGCCTCAATAGCCACTTTGCAAATTCGACAACCTAAAGCGTGCTGGCACTTTTTCCCCTAAATAAGTTGAAGCCCCCTAACAGGTCAGACTCGGGGCAATAGACCCCCTTTGCTCCTCCCTCTTCTCAAGGGCATAGCTCAGTACAGTAGCGTGCACAGACCACCAATAGGGCAGGGGCAACTTTTCAAAAACGGTACACTGAGGTTTTTTCTGGGGGACTTTTTTTTTATTTAGCTCGTCACTTTTTTACCCTTTTTTAAGCTTTTCTTTCTTTTCAATCCTTTTATGCCTCTTTCCTGGTGTTCTTTTTGCCCTGTTTAAGCCTCTAGGTCCTTTCTTTGGCTGCAGCATGAGCATTTATCGGTTCAGAAAACCCAAAAAAAGCAATTTTTTTTGGAAAAAGGGCAAAAGGGCATTTTTCCGTAAAGGGCAGGGTCAGTGTCCCCCTGCCCTTCTCTGCGCAACCCGGACCACTGTAATGTGACTGAGGTTGGCGCTAATGACCAAGTTGTCGACGCGCCATTAAGCCTAAATTCCCCCCCCCCCTTCTCTGCGCACGACACTTGCATAGCTACATAGGGGCACTTGGCTCCTTTCAACCGAAAAATGCCTTTTTTTGAATCTAGATGCCCATTTTTCTGCCCAAGCAACGAAACGTCAAAGATTCGTAAAAATTCCCTTTTCAACCAAATTTCCTTTTGCCTGTTCATTACAACTAGACGGTTCTACCATTTGGGAGGGGCGTAGGGAGCAAAGTAACACAAAAAAAACTTGCTCAGTTTCTCGTGGTACAGGTTTTTCAAGTGAACCACCCCTCTCCCTTTGAAAGTCTGGTTCGCTACTACTCCGTTATCCCCCTACTCCTTATTTTCTCCAGCTCTGCATGCACTGGTCAAATGTAAACTAGTAATTCCTAACATTTACATTATAAAGGCAGCAATTTCAGTCATAGCGTGTAAATGATCGATCTAATTTAATTTTTTGGAGTTTGTAGTATTTATTTATTATTAGTAAAACTATAAGTTAGTGAACCGAGGTTATGAAAAAAATTATCAAACGGTTGAAAAACATTAATTAAACTATTTAATTCTGAAAAATATTCTTTGAAAACTGGGATATTATCTTTTTTTCCCTCTTGATACCAAAGGTCCTTGATGCCAAAGGTCCCGTCACTTCCTCAGAAGCCTTTGACGACTCTGCACATGACGGTTAATCGAATTGGGTTCAAAAGACAGAAATGAATGGCAGTGCAAGCGAATAGCAGGTCAATTAATTCTACACAAATAAGTGTCACTGATGTGTATGTATTCAGCGAATAACTTCAGTAATTTGGTACTTCATCATCTTATGCGTTACATGCATAATATCTAAGCAAGACTTTTTGTAAATAGACGCAAGCAAGATCGTATTCAACTGCAACAAAGTGTTGTCGTGAAAGTACCATAGTACCAGAAGTACCATACATAAGCTCGTCCCCAGAAGCTTTTAAAAATGGTCGCTTACGTTTTGTTGGCCGAATGCGACAGAGCAACCTTACAAGGTTTTCGGGATTCGCATTATGAGGTTTTTCAAAGCGTATTCGATGTTGTATCTTACGTTTTGTGTCGAAAGCGAAATGGAGGTGATGAAAGCGATCAAGTCGAGACTAGGGCCGCAGAGCTGTGTAAATGAACTCATTTCGCGTAACCTGTATAGTTGCCAGTGAAAAGCGAAAAGATTTGACATGTACAAATTTGAAGATGACGTTAGTTACCGAACTAGCTCTTGAGTAACTTTAATATGGCATCGATCCACAGAAGGTATTGATATATCACGTAAATATGCACATTCTTTTTCCTTAATTGTGCGTTCAGATTTTTACATATTACCGCATCATATTGTTCAGCGCGGCACTTTTTAATTTTGTTGGTGGGCGGGGGTCGGGGGTAGGAAGAAAATTGAATTAAAAATTGGATGGATTTAAAATTATATTCAGCTAAGGGTTTGAAGTTCTCCAGAACCCTGTAATAAACACATTTAAAGCAATTTAAATAATTATAAGCAAATTTACCAAAGTTAACTCTTCACTTTGATCCGGGGAAACTTGCCCGCTTCTTTCGGATGTGCCATTCTTATGGTACTCAAACCAACGCAATGTTTTTTCTTTACAGGTTTTTCGTCTACTATCTCCACGATATATCAGTGGATATGTAGAGAGCTCAGATGTGTTAGAAATCTTTGCAAAATATTCTGAAGGAAAATGGCG
>JAHWFP010215169.1:0-17023 GCA_023313725.1 Lithobius niger
CGTTTATGCAACGAGACCTTCTCACTCGCCGAAAGCTATTTGCTAGGCAACCGTTATTTATTTACGATTAGTTTCCCGTTTCTATTAAATGATTGCGGTAATAGGCAACAAATTAAATGTATTATAAATAACAAACACGGACAAAGCACAAAGTGCAACAGTCATTTTAAACATTGCTACAGCATTGTTGCCATTTCACACTATTTCCAAAATTTTCTATTCTCGCTGAAAGTACAGTGATCAAACGACGGTAGAATAAATAGCTACTCGCAGCGAGAATTCAAAATCCAACATGGCGTCCATTTTGGAGTTATAGATTCGGAGACAAACCTTCGAATGTCGGTATTAGGGATTCTGTCCGTCGTCGTGTACTGCAGTAAAAATTGTTTTCTAGTTGTCATAAATCGACGCTGTTGTGTTGAAAGAATCGTACGTCGTGTCGCGAGGCACGAGGAGAAAATTTGCGTCCGCGTTGTTGCCATACGTATAGACAACTTGAAAGCCGCATTCTCCGACAAAGGCGAGAAGCAGCTAGCAGATTTAGTATTGACCAAGTAAAAGCTAGTAAGCGAGAAAATTGTCCTTGCGTAAACGCGCCCTAAGGATACAGAGCGAAAGCGTATTTCGGGAAGGTAAATTGTGTTAGTTAAAATTTACCCTAAACGATTGGTAAAATAAAAAAATGCCACGAATTGTTTTGGAGGTTTGCAACAGTATATTGTTTATTTGCCGGCATCTTTGCTCCAATGTGGGTCGGCTTAAGCTACGATAAGATTGGAAGAACAAACTTTTTCTTTTTCTTTTTTTATTATTTATTTTAAACAGAAAAAGGTGACACGAAGCCAGAAGGCTTATTTGTGTCAACAAAACTTCATTTCTTGAAATAATATAAACAAGCTTATTGCTTATATACTGTTGCCTAGTTCAGTATTTAAATATAAAAACAAAAAGAGCAAACGAAATGTAAATAAGCTATTTATAACAAACAATTTAGTTACATATAAAATGAGCCTAATTTCATACCATTTTCAATAATGTAAAAAAATTGCAAAAATTAAACCTTAACATCTATATTAATAACATCTTCAGTACCCAGTATTCATTTAATTTTGATTTTAGTTCGTTGGCTTTGGTCATTAAAATATTGTAGCTCTTAGGGAATACATTAAACATTTTAACGGTGTAATGCAACATTTTAATTTTTTTTCCAGTTTAGTATTTTTTTTAAGTAAGATAGTTTATTTTGTAGTTGAAAATAACTTTTAGTCTTTACAGTATATATATATGCTATTAAATAGGTGAAGGTTATAATTTGTTCTTCAGGTCTTATTTCGTTGCAGCGTCCGTTTTTCGGCGCTGCAGATATTTTCCGTAGAGATCAGTGATGGCAACGATACTTCTCTAGACTCGGCCATGACTACAATCAATTTCAGCAGCAGCTGATTCTTGACCCTCAACTGATCGATATCATTCAAGAACTGTAACCCAAATTCATGGTATTCAACGAACGTTTAGTACCAAATTGCACCCAACAACCATTGTATTAAAACACGTGAGCTTATCAACTTGGAACCCCGAGGGCTAACCTCCATGTTCTGGCCTTCCAATTTCCAACCGCTTTTGGCGGTGAACACGTCTTGAAAAGACTTTTTAGGACCAAACTGGAAATTTCCAATCACCCCAAATTTCCATGCCAGATATTAACGAACGGAATTCTCCTGTCCCAAGTCAACCAGCTCCGTGAAAAAGGCAAGCTAAATACAACATCAAAGGAAACTGGGACCTCCCGACTGGACTGGCTGCATTTTCGACCATGTGGGTCATATTCCGTAATTAGAAATTCCTTCCCCCTCCATCTACAGAGAGGGAGCCGGTTGTAACCTCGCTCGTGTTCTTTCTGACTACCAGTTTGGAAAACTACACTTAGAACTTTATTTTATAACTTTTGCAAACGTAATATTTGGGTTTTATTTGCGTCTTTCTTTTAAAAGTGCGAATTCTAGAAAGCCTGTGTCAGAATGTAAGATTTTTTACTTGACTGTCCTTAGGACAGAAGCGATTCCCTCTGTATTTTGTCGTGTCTTTAGGTGGTTGTCACACAAGCAGGTAGTCACTGGGTCGTTTTAGGGAAATTCAAATATTTCGACCCTTGTGGCCTGCTGCCCTTGTCATATTTGACTGTTAATTACTTGAATAAACCGTGCTCTAAAAAGCGCTGCAGGAACGATGTCCAGTTTCAAGCCTTCAAACCTCGAGTGTGAGAACATTATTGTATTTATTTCATACTAATGAGGTGTTTATGGGATTCTTCAAAGTCTATTGTAACCGCTCTGAGAGCCCGAACAAACCCTGATTAATTTGTATGCAAGTTTGTAAAGGCTGTAGGCCAATAAATTGAGTTGTAAAAATGTCACATTTTTGTTTGTGCTTTTTAATTCTTTTTTTAGTAATTTATTTATTTAATGGAAGCCTATGGTTGGTTTGCGCTTGTATGCAAATAGTTGTGTCAGTTGGATGGCTCTATATTTGTTGGTCTTTTATTTTTAGAAAAATGGATCATCGAAGCGCAGTCTGTAAAAGGTTATGCCTCTGCTGGTGGACTATCCAGACACGTAAGACAGTGTCACAACCCTGTAGACCCTTCAGTTGCAGCAATTATGGAGATGCGTTTACCACGGGCATCAACTTGAAATGACGCCGCCGACGCCACCTCATCTCCTGTATCGCCTGTAGGCAAACTTTCGAGATGGAAGACTCGTTCGTACTACATAATGCGTTTCATCATTCCACTGTTCCTCACGAAGATGTTTGACCATATTGCACGTTCGAGATTCCGCCTTCAGAATTTTTTTTCCCGAAGGTTACGTTTACGGTGAGCCATCGTGTCGAGAAATACTTTTCTACCTTTCGGTACTACTTGTACCAATAATTGTTCGTGGTATTACAATTAGGTAGAGTCGTACAATTCAAATTTCTGTTATGTCTCACGTTGATATTGGAAATATTAGGACTCGATGGTGAAACGATAACCATGTCCAGGTAGCAGAGCAGTGCGGCATTACCCGTCCGTTCTCCTTATGATATACAAAGTGCAGGTGAAAATGCCATTCCTAAAATTGTACATCAATTGAACATTGTTGTCGAAAATTGAGCATGTTGACATTCACTTGGGCAAGTACACTCCTCACAGTAGAGGATGGACCATATTGTTGGACAAAATGTATAGTGGACAACACGCCATTGTTAACGTTAAGTGCTTCAGTGACAAAGTGTTTCGTTTATTCAGTTTTGGCTGAGCTCTATCCACCTCCTCACCACTCAAACAGAGTTGAACATTATTATACGGTATGAAAACACCCTCAATTTAACCAGTATTAGTTTACCTACACCCATATACAAAATATCCAGGTTTGAAGCACAAAATAACGTGACCATTTTCCGATACAGGTATGAGGATGGCAATATTTTTACTTTCATCTCAGATGGTGAACTTATTACCCTAAGGTGAAGCTACTCTTACTACGTGGGCAGCACTACTGGTACATCAAGGCCTTTAATCGTTTTACTCGTAGTGATACGACGAGACACGTTTGTTCATATTGTGTTTCTCCCTTTCGGCACATTAACGCTTTAGACGAACACCAGATTATTTGCAGTTCGTATGATGCTCAATACACGGTTATGCTAGACAAAGAAAAAGCATTCATGAAAATCACACACTATGACAAACAATTACGTCACCCGTTTGTGATGCACACGAATTTTGAGACTATATTAGCGCCCGGACACTTGTCAGCCAAACCCATCTTGTTCGTTTACCCTTAACACACAATCTCGCGTTCCTTGCGGGTTTGGATATGTTGTTATTGGTCCTAGTAGCGAAGTTCATTCAGAACGTGTATACAGGGCGGGGGAGGGCTGTGTGGACGAGTTTTCAAGTAGATACACGAGTATGACTCCATTGTATTGTGTTAACGATAGTCAGTGACTACGATTATGCTAGTATTACTGAATTAACACATTCTCATATTTGTGATAAACCTTTTAAAAACAATCCCTTTAACGTTAAAGTACGAGACCATTGTCACCTTATAACACGTTACAAGGGGGCTGTGCACAACAGTTGCAATCTTGACTATATTAGTCCATAGCCTTTACTATTAACACTGGCGATAGCCAGTGTTAGTAAGGGTCAGCCTAGGGTCTCTGTGTTAAACTCTTAACTTTGAGAGCTTATAACTCCGTCAAAAGTGAACATTTTAAAACCAAATTTGGAATCCAGCCTCGACTAGTCAAGGCCTCTCTACATTCCAAAAATTGTGAAATTCGGTCCAGCCAAATCCGAGATCCAGAGAGGGACCAAATAGACAACTTCTTGTTCTGCTTCTTCTTGTTGTTGTTGTTGTTGTTCTGGGGATACTTTCGTCTGTCCTCTCTACAGGTCAAACCATTTGTCCTATGAAGCTGGTTCTTAGCTCATTTTACAGGTATTGCTCTGTAGATGTGCCCTTTCCATAAGGCATTTTCTAATTGGTCAAGTGGTTCAGGGGTTATGGAGCTGTAAACGACCAAATTGATTGTTTTACGTTGTTTTAAACATTGTTGTTATGCAACAATGCCAATTAGCAAACGCCAGCTGCAACACTGAAGATTAAAGGATTTGTTTCTATTATTAACTGGCGATAGCCAGTGTTAGTAAGAGTCAGCCTAGGGTCTCTGTGTTAAACTTTCAATTTGGACCGTCAACTGCACTGTTTTACAGTTTAGCTGCAATTCTAAAAGTAACACGAATTAATAAACAAAAACGGAACGTTAAATGTTTAGGGTAAGGGTCTAAAAGTCAAAACCTAGAATGAACACGGACAAGCTTTGACAGTAAGGGTCTAGGTGTAAAATTTTGTAAGAGGCTGGTAAGCATTAGACCCTTACTACCCGGTGGTCAGAAATAAATACATTTTGACGAAAAACAGGAAATCCTCCTACAATGACCCATGTGATGATCCAGTGGTTGGTATACGTTTGCTGCTTTGCTTTATGTTGAAAATTATTTGTCCATTTAGTAACATAGCAGGGTATTCGCAGCAGAGAGCATTACTGATTATCCTCTAACGTAAATCTACGAAATATAATAAAAAATTCTAAAGCATCAAAAGACAAAATGCCAAACTTCACAAGAATCTTGTGTTCTTAAAGTTCCATAACAATATTCTAAGAACAAGAAACCTGCTACAACAGTTCATACACATTCTGTCCGAATAGAGTAGAACTAAGCTAACCACCGGGTAGTAAGGGTCTAATGCTTACCAGCCTCTTACAAAATTTTACACCTAGACCCTTACTGTCAAAGCTTGTCCGTGTTCATTCTAGGTTTTGACTTTTAGACCCTTACCCTAAACATTTAACGTTCCGTTTTTGTTTATTAATAAGGTTTGACCTCGGTCTCCTATGTTAAAGCCGAAATTACAATGCTTAATTTTTCCGCTGGCTTTTAATATTTTACACTTAAATTTATTATAAAATCTTTGTTGGACTTGGTAAACATGTGTACCAACTTTTATTGATTTCCGAATTGTTATTTCGGAGATATGGACTTGAGCTGCTACAAATAAAAAGCACTAGAGTGTTAGGGCGCGTTTATGCAACGACTCGCCTTTGCATTCTCGCAGCTAGAACTCGATCGCGATGGCAAAGGTGACATTGCCATGGTAACAACGCTAAATGGATTAGCTAAATTCGACATCGTTTGAGTAAATACTTGCAGTCTTGTAATCCGTGCCAATAATATAAAGAATTCCTCATGACGAAACAATTTTCCCAAACGTTTCTGAACTCACGTTATTTGCTGTTTTCGTTGCGAGGCGGCAGACATAAAACCACCGCCATGTTGGAATTTGAGGTGATTTCTAGCTTCTAGCTGCGAGAATGCAAAAGCGAGTGGTTGCATACTATTTAAAAAGCCTAAACGTGCACAAATAAAACAAATTTTGTTTTATTTGTGCACTTTTAGGTTTTTAAAATATTATACTAGACTTGAGCTGGAATCATGAGTTTCATTTTTGTCTTATGTATGGTGGAGGTGGTGGTGGTAAGGTTTATGTGACACGTTTATACAATGGCCTCTACAGACTGAACCATTTGTCCTTGAAAGCTAGTTAGTATAGTATATAGTATATCATAGGCTACACAATCGCCTCTTTTCGGGGCTAAATTTTTCAGCATTATTCAAGTGAAGTTGTCTCGTTTCTGTTCATCGTATTGATACATAAACCACTTTTCAAAATTTCATATACAATACTTCAGGACTGGTATTTCATTTTTATTTTCAATGACATTTCCAGGTTTTCAAGGAGTCACACGAAATCTGAATTACCTAATCTGAAGGTCTATACTATAGGCACACTCAGACTATGAGTTTTAACGATTTTTCAGCAATATCCTTTTGCCAAGTAGAATTAACCAATCTGATATATTGTGTTCTAAAGTAAATTTGTAAAAACATGTGTACAGCAGTAAGGTTTCACATGGAGTAAACAGGACAGTAGCACTGCGGTATGTAAAACCTTACAGGAAAGTTTATTTGTGTCCCTTTGCTGTTTTGACTTCGGATCAGTTAAACCTTATCATAAACATCAAACGAGTTCGTTTTTGTTTTCTAATAAGTTTAAGGATGATTTTCCAATTGTAATGCATAATTTGAAAAATTATGACGCACATTTAATCGTCAAGGGTGTTGTCCCATTCTTGAATTAGCAGTAGCTGGTCTGCAATAGTAGCTGGGTCTGTAGTTGCAGCTGGGTCAAATTGGCTTGATTTTGAAAACTTCTTATTTCAACGATACAAAGATTGCCATTATACCACAAAACACCGAACGTTTCACAGCTGTCATTGTGGATCCCTTTTTATCTGTGTTTGTCGTCATTTCAGGGTAATTTGGTAGAGACAACAAATGATGTTCCCATTTTAAAACACATTTTTCCCACCACTTATTACTTATTGAAAAGAAAAGGTGTGTACATGTACGAGTATATGTCTGACTGTAGTAATTTTCTGGAAACTCAGCTTCCACCCAAAGATACTTTTTACTAACGTTTAAGTAACTGTCATATTATGGACGAGGATTATTCATAGGCCCATACTATTTCGGACACTATCAATTGTACTATTTTGGTTTCCTATATATCACGACCTATACATTTTAGTTGATTTTGCATTGCTAGCTGACGGCTTCGAGCACTTTAAAACCACTTGTATGAAACAGTATCATTTGGACCCTTGCCATTTTTATACCTTATCAGAATTAATTGGGAGGCTGCTCTTCGTATGACAGAGGCATAATTAAAGTTGCTTCCAGCATTGACGTTTATAATTTGTTTAGAAAGGGAATATGAGGCAGGATTTCCATTATTCGTAAACAGAATGCAAAATCGAATAATCATCTTCTACCCGACTTTGACCCTAATAAACCAGTTACTTAAATTATTTACTACGATGCGACAAACCTCTGTGGCTCTTGTTTGCGTAAGCTGTTACCCTATTCAAACTTTAGGTGGTTGACAGAGGTGGAGCTGACTACCTTGGATGTATTTAGCCTACCAGAAAATAGCACAACTGGATATCTGTCACAGGTGGACCTGTACACGATGTGCATTCCGATTATCCCGTAGCTTAAGAAAACATCAAAATAACGCGTGACATGTTCCGACCTTTTAACGCTAACTGCGCTTCACCTAGCATCGTCAAGTGCATGACTGGAAGAAAAGTTCATTAACACCAATCAAGAAAAGAGAATTGGTATCATTTAAGGAAACAAGAAGGTTCTCAAATTAAACAGGGACTCTGAAAATTATTTGGTCTTTCCAAAGTCATTAAAATAAGGAAAGTTAAACCCGAAACCAGAGGAAATCCCTTCAGTAAATATGGGTGTCTGCGAAATTCCTAGTAACTGGAAAAAAGCAAATTTGTCCCTACAATGCACTATAAGAAATGAATTTGTTTTGAAACAGGTGTTCTTGAAGAAACCAGTTCGTATGTTATTGAAGTCAATTTCCAACCAAGCTTAACCTAGCATCACGTGAACTTGTCACTCATTAAGTTCCATGCAAAGATTACCTTAAATCCTCAATTTGTGGCCAGGTCCTCAATTGTAGCCGGTCTATAATTGTAGCCGTGTGTTATCTCATTCTTGAATTTCGCAGACACCCATATTTACTGAAGGGATTTTCTCTGGTTTAGGGTTTAACTTTTCTGTTTTTATGACTTTGGAAAGCCCAAATAATTTTCAGAGTGCAAATTTGTCACTACAATGCACTATAAAAAATGAATTTGTTTTGAAACAGGTGTTCTTGAAGAAACCAGTTCGTGTGTTATTGGAGTCAATTTCCAACCTAGCTTAACCTAGCATCACGTCAACTTGCCGCTCATTAAGGTCCAGGCAAAGATTACCGTAAATCCTCAATTTGTGGCTGGGTCCTCAATTGTAGCCGGTCTATAATTGTAGCCGTGTGTTATCTCATTCTTGAATTAGTTGTAGCCGGGTCAAAATGGCTTGATTTTGAAAACTTCTTATTTATCAGTGGTTGCTGCCATGTTTAGGTTTATTAAAGCATAATGGTAAAAACATTCATGTGATATTATTTACCATTTTTAATGTCCAACTCATGTTCTACGTGTATTGATTCCGTAAATTTCCTTTCTAAATTTGTAGTAGACGGTCTCTAATTGTAGCCAGGTCAAAATGGCTTGATTTTTAACTAGCCTGGGCTTGAAATAGAGCATTTAAGGGATGTCTGTTATCATAGGAACCTGGTTTATTACCTGAAAGCATGCATGGAATGGTTTGATTATGATTTCTAAAAGGATCAAGTTTATGGAACGAGCGTGGCTTAAGCTCTATATCAATTTCAACACTTGTGACGACTCAGGGAGTAAACGATTGAATCCAGGAATAATCTCAAAGTCAATTTACTCCTTACTGGAAAGCTAGGGGTCTTTGCACTGAGAAAGCATATTAGGCACATAAACCAAGTTTAGGAGCCTAGTTTACTCCTTAGCAGACTCCAGGGAGACAACCTTTCGTGTTGCCTACCCTTCACCCACTAGCTCTCTGTTGTCGTTTTTATAGGGGAGGGGGGCACGAACAATAGAGGAGCTTAGGTTTTACGTCATGTGACTGGCTAACATGTCCAGGCACGCCCAACTGGTTGAATTGGGCAGAAGTTGACTGTACACCAAGCATCCTATGTAACTGCAAGGTGTACCACGAGCGTTTACTCATGTTGTGCCCTGTTATACATAAATAGTGTGTAACAACCCTGCTCCCCGCCCCCTTTGAAGCCTGCAACAGGGTTTATAAAAACAAGTTCAAGTTTCATTTATTTTATCACATCAAAAATAAAAAAATAAACTTTACAATAAGTCTCTTTTATTAACTTCCCTTCTTGGTTCCAAAGCCAAGCCTCAGTAAGCTGGATAAAGCTAAACAAGATTTGAATTAAAATTTTAAAAAATCATAATAAAATTGCCTCCTGGGTCCTAAAAATCCACTCTCAATAAGCTAAGTTGGGAATGCGTTCTAATAAGTAAACAATCTTCGGTTCTTTTAACATATTTAAATGGCTTCTTTCCAAAGTTCACCTTTTAAAAGTTCATTCACAGGTTTTAAAGTTCGAGGCTTTTAAAGTTCATAGCACTTGCACACATTTCACCTAAAAGTCCATTTCCGAAGTCCATAAACGTACTTTACCGAATTTAAAGTTCAAAGGCTTATGAAACTGTTTTCAAGAGTTTGGTTCACCACACCACACGTTACCAAAATAGTCCTAGTTGCTCACCATATATCCACTACATAATTCACACTCGAGTTGTTTCTCACTAGTATGGAAGTTTAACACACCTCACTCGGCTGGATGGAACTGCACACCTCACTCGGCTTTCTCCTCTTCGGACGACACATTCATAAGCAGATCCTCATTACTGACCAGGAAACGTTCATCTTTTTCTGGATTGTCAGCTGCCTCCAACTCCAGGATGCACTGATCTAGTTCGTCCAACTTCTCTGCTGGCTTTTCAAATGACATCACTGGCTGCTCCTTAGGTTGTCCCTTACCAGAAGTTGTGGCTGTAGCACTGGTCGTGCCCACCTCGGGCGCTGCAGAAGACAGCTTAGTGAAAGGGATTCCCCAAGGATTGGCCATAGGAGCGGGCAAATCGTTGACAAACTGATGCTTTACAATGATGGCTGAGCTATGGACAGGCTCACCCAGATGAAGTTTATAACCTTTGAGTTCGTTGTCCCAATGGACCTTGAATCTTGTCACCGTCGCCTTAGTGAAGAAACACTTCCTTCCATGCCCACCCGTCCAGACCTGGCTTGCTACATGTTGAGTTCGAAGGATTGTAGTTTGGGTTAGGTTAGGTTAGCAGCGCTTGCATCTCGGTCTTTGGACTAATGTTTTCGCTTCCTTCTATGGTTTTGGTTCGAAACAGGGGCATTGGGAGGATCCATTGATGTCAGGAGCCCTGCAGGCTTCGACGTGTCAGTTTTGCAGGTCTGACACTTCTCGCAACTGCGAACGAACTCTACAATGTCCCTCTCCATGCCAATCCATCTCACCAGTTCTTGCATCCTTTTCAGAGTCTTAAACACTCCAAAATGGCCGCCCAAAGGTGATGCATGAATTGCAGCAATCGCGTTGTGACGTAGCGACTTTGGTAAAAATACTTTGAAACATATATTACCTTCGACCACATCACAAACGTTACGTGAAACATAGGCTTTACATAAGATCCCAATATGCAGACAGAGACTCCCAGGCTTGGGGCTGTCTCCATACACAGCTGTTGACCTGACAACTACATTACCTAACTTGGTAATCTGGCGCGATGACCAAGGGTTACCAGATCCATAGTCCCATCGAACGATGCAGGCACATTACAGAGCCCATATGCCATTTTTTTAAACTGCCGCGCCTCCATATAGCAAAAAAAACAGGTGTACTTCTTGCTATCAGCTTCCATTCCGATTTGCAAAAACCCTGATTTCATGTCAGGAACTGTAAACCACTTTGCTTTTCTAAGCATTGAAAATACCTGGCTAGCATTCGACGTCGGCTGCGAGTCCTTTACCGTCTTAACATTGACAAGGAGGTAGTCAAGGCAAAATCGTTTAGCTCCCTCCTCACCCTTTTTTGAGGCAAGACAAGGCACAGTTTCCCAAGGTGACATTGAGCACTCAATGACATCTTCACGAATCCACTCAAGCATTTGTTCTTCAATGATTACTCTAGTCCCCTTGTTTACGTGGCTAAGTGGCAAACGAATTGGTCGTGTGCCAGGTTCAACCTCAATCTTGTGTTCGTAGAGATGAGTGCTACCTCGTTTAGATGTTAAAACATGTTTATATCTGTTTAATCACCTTCTTAGCAGCTTGCGTTGTGTATTCGAACAGTGAACTTCTTGGATTTTTTCTCCATGATTTCATCGTCCTTAGCATGTTGCTCTCTCTCCGAATCTACTTCAAGTTGTTTTAGTTGTTCAGTTTTCGTCTGCCCAACTTTAGCAAAAGGGATGGTTTCCTGCTCTTCAGAACCGACACGCTAGCCACCTTTTTGGATGTCTGGAATAAGTCCTGTCCGAGCCATGAAGTCCCTTCCTAAAATTACACTATCAGCTACGTTTTTCAAGATTTAAAAAGTTTGCTTAGTAGAGTAACCACCAGGCCACCTGATCATCGATCTCATGTACCCATCACCTTGGATTTTTCCTGCCACCAAGATAAATTGTACACAACAATCTCTGTGACACTTCACACCCTTCGCCTGCAAAGCTCATTCTGTGGCACCGGAAATGATCGTTGAACTGGCACCAGTATCAATTAACACTAAGAATGGTAAGCCTGCAACTTTAACGTTAATTAAAGGTACATTGCCACCCCTAGTTTCTTTGTCTAGGCCTTAAAAAGCTGAGCATATGGTGCAAAAACACGTTTTAGCGTGCCTTTCCACAAACCTACTTTTGCTTGCCAATATTCGTTTTCCCCGGTCACAACCGTGTTTATCCACGTTAACGACCTTCCCCGCCGTTTTTTTGGCTTTTTAGGACATCTATTTGACCTGTGCCCAGTTTCCTGACGAGTCCAGCAGACGCCATCAAATGGTTTCCTTTCCTTTTGTTGCTGTGGTTCCTTTCTTTAGTAGCACTAGCTTTTTGCACATTCGCTGCTTTTGGGGCAGTTTTTGTGGTCTCAGTGCTACCGTTCGGTACCGTCCGGCTCTGTATCCTCTTTGATCCAAAGCTTCCATAGATACCGGTTCTACACCTTGAAACCCGGTTGTCGGCTGTGCGTGCGTTTGACTCACGCGAAGCACCGCCTGGTTCTAAGCAGATTGGCTTTCCTGCGTTACCTACGCGTAATTCCGCCAAGCCAGTCTCAATTCTACAGACATTGATGAGTCTGGCAGCAGGCGGTAGGATCTTTGGGCAACAAGGAACCTACTGACCTTTGCTCCTTCTCTCACCAATCCTCGGAGGGAGTCGAACCGACGACCCACGAGATGCTGCCTGTAGTCAGGGTGCATGTTTGACATAATGTGCCTAATTTTGTCCGAATCCTTAGACAAAATACCCACAAAGTACCCAAAGATTGCTTGTGCATAACTGGAGAAAAGTTCGTCAGGTGCCTGAGTCCTTTGCTCTAGTTCCCGTTTGAGCTCTTCTTATTAATTTGGGCCTTCATACTCCAAATTAAAGTCGACAACAAAATCTTCCCAAGGTTTATTAAGGTCCAAACAACCTGAACCATCCTTCGGCCTCACCTTGCAGAGCAAGGGGAATGATGGTTTCTAACACATAATTTTCTGCGTACTTGTGTGTGAAAAATTGTGCAGAAATTCGCTCGGCGATTTTTCATCGCCATGCCCTTGGTACGTTGGCATGGCGACTTTTGGGGCTTTCACCCGAAATCCTTGACTAGGGTTTCGTGCAGAGGTGTGCTCCGAAAAATCGTCTCTACGTTAACGGGTTTCACTCCCATTTCTGTAATTGCTGCTAGTTCGGTTGTGAGTTCTTCTGTTTTCAACCCTACTAGGCCTTTCTGGTGACAAATCCTAGTCATGTCGAAGTTCTCTCTGTCTCCACACGTCTACTTCCGGTTCCTGGTGTACTGGTTGTCTCCACCTCACATGGTTACCGCATGTGCCCTGATCCACTCGGCTTGACTCCTTTTGGATCACGGTCACGAGGATTCCGTGCATATCTGCCAGCTTCAACAGTACGGTTTTGCCGCCTATTGGAGGCAGAAGGTATGGTGTGACATGGCCTCCTCACGTTCTCGTTCTGTTGAGGAACAGTTCGAGGTTGTGATGAGCCATTTGCTCCATTTTGATCAGCAATAAAGCAGCATTCCAACTGCCTTAATACATTTACCCGAAAGTCCTCAGATAGTGGGCAATTTTCGGCCCAGTTGCGAAAATCTGCGTGAAATGCTCCATTTCCGAGCGAATTTTCAATATCAGATCTCTTTAAATGTGGTGAGGGACTCTTTCTGCGCCCAAAAATTTCAGGCTCTAAAATATCCTCATCTCTACGCCCACGAAGTCGTCTGAATCCTCTCCTAAGTCTTCTACCAAAGGTGCATTTCTGCCTTCCCCCTGGCCTCATCCTTTTTCGTGAATTTTCCATAGCGCAGAAATTATCACTACTATTAGATATGACTTAAAAGTTGCTTAATTACAAGCCTTGAAACTCGTAATGTTCGCTAATGTTAAAAAAAAAATTCTTGCGTTCCCGCTTTTTTTTTTCTGTTGGGAAGTCGATTTTCCGGTTTGGACCCTTTCTGAGGTTTATATCCAAGCCTTCCCACTTCAACACTAAGTTTATTTTAGTTTCACAAATTCCGTATTCTTAAGTTTACTAGTTGTAATGCTTTCAAAATGATGTGGACTCAGTTAGCTCACCACTGATAAATTTAACTTTCAACTTGTAGCTTAAAAAATGTGCTCCTTCACTTTTTCCACTCTAACGAATATCTATAAGTCTGGTTTACGGCCATAACTTTCAATGTTTTGCGTTTCAACTTTATTATCCTTTCAGAAAATAGGTGATTTTTATTTCTGCCTTTCTTTACCATCGGGCGAAAATAAAACACGGCTTTTGCTCAGAGAGTCTACAAACTGCCCCCTTGTTTTGCGTTATTTATTTGCATAAAGAACGGAGTTGTCTTCCAGCATTAGATCACACGTAATCTAATACTTAGAAAACTGATTTTCTAGGGTTGCCCATGCACGCGGTCACTGGCTGGGTCCTAAAAAAAATCCTCGCCGTTATAAAATTGTCTTGCAACGGGTTTTGTATGACGCACTGCGAGCATGTTTTGATAACTGTTTTGCTTTAAATTCCCCACGGTAAAGAAAGTGGGTTACATTTTTATTTTAACTACCAACGGGTTTGGCATTAAAATTCTGGTTACTGTAGGTTACCCGACCACACGGTCACCGGCTGGGTCCTAGAGACTGCCCCAATTTGGTCGTTTCCCTGAGAAAAAAAATTAATTTATTTCCCTTCCGAAGGTTTAGAAAACAAGAATGCCTGTCCTGAAGGGTTAGGTAAAATCCTAGCAGGCCCCCAAAATATGTGACGACTCGGGGAGTAGACGATTGAATCCAAGAATAATCTCAAAGCCAGGTTTAGTCCTTACTGCAAACCTAGGGGTCTTTGCACTGAGAACATATATTAGGCGCATAAACCAAAGTTTACGAGTTTAGTTTAGTCCTTAGCAGAGTCGAGGGAGACAACCTTTCGAGTTGCCTACCCTTCACCAACTAGCTCTCTGTTTTCCGTATCCTTGTATTTGTAGGGGGGGGGGAAATAATAGAGAAGTTTACGTTTTACGTCACGTGACTGGCTAACGTGTCCAATCATGCCCAACTGGTTGAATAGTGGAGCGGTCCTGTAAACCCGGCTGCTGGCGTTCAGCCAGGTAGCTTATATGTAACTGCAAGGTGCACGACGAGCATTTACACGTGTTGTACCCTGATAAAAATAAATAGCATGAACACTGAGATGAAGAATGCTGCTATGACAGAGTTTGAAAAGAACATGTGTAAACTGATGGTTAACTCGATTTACGGCAAGGCTATGAAGACTGTGAGGAAATGAATAAAAAATTAACTAATTGTTGACGAGGCCAAATTCCTATGGTTGATGATTTCACCTCCTTGGATTTTGACATACTGGGTCCCGACTTGGTTCTGTTTAAGATGCACAAATTTCATGTAATGCTAAACAGTCCCATCCACATTGTGTTCCTAGTGTTTGAACTATCCCAGGCGGTAACAATAAATTTTTACCTGTATTTTATGAATGAAAGATACGGGAACAGGTGACATCTTTTATGTACGAGGTTGAGACACCCGACATGTGACATGGAAATCTCGTCTCATTTATTCGACACCCGCAATTGCTCCAGGGATCATTTTTTTGTACAGCGATGTTAACTAGAAAACACTTGGTACCTTTACGGACGCGACAGATGGTAAGCCTATTTCAGAATTATAGGACTGAGGTCGAAGATGCATTCCTTTGAATGTGGTGGGGTCTGTAAAAAAGTTTGGTAAAGGCATTCAAAGGAAAATGTCTTGAAAGACATTGTGACGTATGATGATTATTTAACTTGTTTAGGTAAACATGAAATCTTTTCGTACGTCCAGTAGAAGTATCAAACATGAACTTTTTACTGTCTTACAAAAAAGGTTGGTCTGACATTTTACACTCGAAACGTCATTTTATGTTGAACGGGATCAATTTCCTGCCGTATTTTCATTACAGTTTAAGGTCACGTCTTTAATTTGACTTTGTAAATAGTGATCCGTCTGTTGGTTGGAACGTCGATTGAATAAATACGTCAATAGGAAGAGTCTCACGTCTCAAATTACTCGTTACTGAATAAGTGGTTTGCATTAGGCGTGTGTACATTCTAATCAACGGTTGATGACATGGGCATCAAGTTACAATTCCATTAAACCTTGGATGAATGATTGGGTTACGGAACTACCCGCTGCCGCTTCGATGTAACCACACATGTGAGCCTGAACCGTGGCAGCGCGCATGGCCAATGAATGAACTATACGGACAAACAAGTCAGCGAGTAGCTCAGCTCAGCAGTATAGTGACAAACAAACTCTGCGCGATCGGAAAATGCTCCTGCGTTAGTAGATATTCCTACAAACCATATAACAAACGTGAGTTTCAACAGATTTCCCGACAAACTTTCCCATGAAATGCAAACGATGGGTTTTTGCCGCAGGAAAGATTTTAACGTGTCAAACGTCACGAAGAACGCTTACATCTTTTCTCCTCACTTAAAAGGTCAAAGCGGCCCAACTAAATTATATCTTGACCCCATTTCTGCTACCGCAAGCAATAATGAGGTGAGTTTGAGCTGGGTTCTTACTTCTTATGCATCTTATGTTCTAAGGAACTGGTTCTAAGGATTGGTCGCGAGCTTTGGAGGCGGAGCTTAACGCGCAACCGACTATAAACTTTTCCCGTCCAAACAACAAACTTATTTTTTGTGTGTTTGGTTTATATGTTAAGTTTGCCTTTTCCCATGGACTTGTCATCGCATCCCAGTCAGTACCCCCACACCTTCCCCACGCTTTCTTCCCTTCCCCCTTCCCAACTGCGATATAGTGGGAATGTTCCCGGCCCGGACTGGCAGCCCTGGGGCCCAAGTACCATGACGTTTTAAAGAGGCCCCCAAACACAATCCGGGCCGGGGGATATTAAATGATGCGAACTTATAAAGGACAGATCGTTGTTTATTACCGGAGTGGGGGGAATGAAAATATTACTACCAAATTTTCAATGACCCATCTCCCTTCAAAACCTTGAAAAAAACTTGTCCTCCCAACTCAAGGTCCAAGAATAACGTGGCATCCTCCAAAATACAATGCCCTTTTTTTATGCCTATTGAGCAGTGACGGCGTCAGGACTTTTTTTTTCTTTTTGGGGTGGGGGGGGGGGGAAA
>JAHWFP010215170.1:0-12923 GCA_023313725.1 Lithobius niger
CGCGCCATTAAGCCTCATCTCCCCCCCCCCCCCAATCACAGTGCTAGTTTGCTTACCTGGGTGGTAGGACACTCTAGTCTGCTACCAACCCCCCTTGCAACAGCCAATCACAGAGTAAGGTTGCTTACCCGGGTGGTCTGCTACCAACCGGGGTTGGCAGCAGACGTGGCATTTTTTTTTTATTGCGGGCTATAAAAGAACTAAAATTTAAAATCTCCGTGTTGAGAAAATGCGTCCGTAAGTTGGCGATAGTTACACTAAAAATCGTTGTTCCCACCTGATAATCGATAGTGTGAAGGTTTATATGCTCCTTTTCCATTTTAGTTGTACATCGCAGCTGCTGTTTTAATTTTTTTATGTTGTGAAACATCTTTCTCGTGATTTTCAACAACGAACTAAACATCAGAGGGGCTCGTCACAAAAACCGCGTAGCGCGAGCGCTCGCGGTTTTTGTAGCGAGCGCTACGCGGTTTTGTGACGAGCCTCTGTGCTAAACATAAGCGCTCACGTGAAATTCGAAGCGCGCCATGCCGGCCATTGTGAAATCGCCCGTCAGCCAATGAGAGCACGCCAAATCGGTCACGTGGTGCCAACTGGCCAATGAGGTAACGCGATCTTCCAATTGCTTGGAAAGGCAGCTCGAGACCACCTATAACAGCCTCTTACATTCCATCTGATTAGCCAGTGCCAAACGGGCATCGAGAAATGTGTTGAGAGGCCCGGATAGAAAGGAATTCTAGTTTTTCAGTGAACCCTAGATGGCGGCGCACAGTCAAATGGTTCGATCGCTACCGCTGTCGAAAATGACCAGAATGAACACCACATTTTTGCAGTTTTTAGTGAGACTGCACTCAACTAAAGTGCTTTTTATAAAAGTATCGACATCGTTAACAACGTTTTGTTTACAATGCACAACATATCGGGTAGCGAATTACAGCTTTGCTCATGTCGATATTTTGGCCGAAAATTGCATTTTTCGACCCGCACTTCCCTATAAAAGTTTCGACGTATATATACGTCATTACTCCACTTCGGCCACATCGTTGCTTAAAGGGTTAAAGCCAACAAAGGCCTATTGGGAGACAAAGTAACCAAAATGCATTTTTGTGGAGTCATTTGTGGCCACAGGGGCTCGTCACAAAGACCGCGTAGCGCGATCGCGCAGCGCGAGCAACCCCACCCACCCCTCCTTTTTTGTGTTGTTTTTTTTTTTTTTGGGGGGGGGTTGCTCGCGCTACGCGGTTTTTGTGACGAGCCCCTGTGTTTGTGGCTCCACGATGGCAGCCTTCAATCTAGCGTCAATATGTTAACCCTACACAGTTTACCTTGATTCACCTAATAGGCTAGTCCTATTAATTGTATACTATTTTGTTAAATCACATGACTTCCTGTTGTACCACTATTTATACCGCAGTTAACAGGAAGTAAACTGTCTCTTCAGTCGTAGCCTACACGCTGGTTAGTCCGTGTCTTTTCTTTACTATTGGTGTCCACGCTGGGCTCAGGTGTGTCCCTGCCAAGGACATCACAGTTGGCGACGAGGCCGGTACCATTGGTAAACTTTGTATACGTTATGTACGCTTAGATTTCCAAATAAAGGATATTTACCGTTCCAATATCCTTGCAAGTTTTCGACAGTCAGGTTTTCTGGAGTTGGAGGGGCTCAGAACAACTGTCTTCATCAGGCTACCACATCACCGTTTACTTCGTCGTGAACGTTCGTCTGCTTTCGTTCGTGTGCTGCTATCGTTCGTTGGAATCCGGCGTGAGGCCATAGCCTCCTTAAATTGCTGGCCAGTGCACCACTTCTCCCGCAGCAACTTATTAAACTCTCCTCTCAGACCCAAAGATTCACTTCCTGCTGAGAGGAGAGTTTAATAAATTGCTGCGGGTGAAGTGGTGCACTGGCCAGCAAGTTAGCGAGGCTATGGCCTCGCGCCGCATTCCAACGAACGAAAGCAGACGAACGTTCACGACGAAGTAAGCGGTGATGTGGTAGCCTGATGAAGACAGTCGGTCTGAGCCCCTCCAACTCCAGAAAACCTAACTGTCGAAAATTTGCAAGGATATTGGAACAGTAAATATCCTATTTTTTTGAAATCTAAGCGTACATAACGTAAACATGGACCCGAATTTTTAGAGTAAGGATGTGACATTTTTAAATTGGTAAACTTTAAATGTTAAGCTTAAACTGATAGGTCTTCAACCACATCTTTGCTCCATATTTGTGGTAAGTAACACATTTTTTTTTTAATTTGCCAATGAAAATTGGTGCTCTGAATTCCTATCAGAGTTTAAACTTTTTCAAACAGTGTTTTTCATTTCCCTTTATTATTAAAAAAATTTGAACAAAGAATTGCTGGTCAATTTAATTTTTGACTTCACTAAAGTTTATAATTGAAAAATTTGGAAAAAAGAATTACTGGTATTTTACAGTTTTTTAAAGTTGGTTTCATCCTTTTATTTGCTTTTGTTCATAGTTTTACCATGCGCAATACAAAACTGGACGAAAGCAAAATGAAAATGAGTGAAAGCAAAAAAAAAAGTATTAAAACATAAATCAAAAATTGAAAATCTACGACCCGGTTTTACGACTCGGCTCAGACTTGGTTTTTTGTTACCCGGTCGATCCCTAAAGATAATACAGATACATGTATATGTGCAGGTTGAAGGGATCTGTGGCTCACGCTAGTAAGAGGTATGAAGCAACACATTTGGTCCTGATAGGGAAAATGTTATTAATTTCGGTTTGTTTGATTTGGTTAACTGTAAACCCATGGCTCTATTTTGACTTCTAAAACTACTCACCGCTCAAAGTGAGGGATGGAGGAAGAGCTTCTTCGGCAAGTTTCCCTCAATGCGGCGGGCAAAAGCCTTATGCACGAAAAATACCGTTAGGCCTACTGCTCATACTGTGAAATGCTAAGTCTGAATTCATCATATCGGAAAGATTTCCAGCAAGTTTAACGCTAATTTTAACATTGTCATAGTTCATTATCTAGCTTATTTTCAACTGCTTCAGGCAGTCTTCAGGCTCTCACTAGCTTGATACTTCTCTGGTTACATGACCATCTCCCATTGCTTGGTTTGTTTTGATTCGAAATCAGCGCTCCGGATAGCCTCCAGATTTTAGTAGGCTATTCTCTACTCCAGGCTATGCAAAGAGAATGGCCAGAGAAGCATCAACCTAGTGAGAGCTTGAAGAAGACTCCTGGAAGCTGTTAAAAATTAGCTAGGTAATGAATTATGTACAATGTGAAAATGAGTACTGTATAAGCTTGCTGGAAATTTTTCCTATGATTCTAGCTTTATACGTGTACGTCAGTCCTACCGAGTTATCCAAAGTGCACTTTTGTTTTACCTTTAGTGAATTCATCGTAATAATAATTGAAATAAATTTTGTTCTTGGTTGGTTACTGTAAAATTTAGGGGTCATTTAAGTTACAAAAAGCTAGCTTTATTGGGTAGACTAAGCAGAGTTACGGAACTTAATTGTAACCGCAAGATAAATTTATTAATGCGAACAAGATTTGAACTTGCTGAGATGCCTGCAAGTTCCAATACACTAAAGTACATTTGCTTGGTGTTGTGATGTGATTGTCCAATCTTTTCTTCGCTAAGCTTGATGAAGTCCGCCAAATGTTGCTGTTGAATATTTGTAAGACTTTTGCTTCGTGGTGTTTGTTGCGAAAGTGTGCAAAAACGTACTATCTTAGAATAAATTTATTACTGCGGATCTCCCTTTACGATCCTATTCGAGGATAGTTAACTAATTTTTGCAGCTTGATTTATTTCTTGTAAATGGTTTCATAAAGGTGATTTATACTTGTATAGTGCAAGGCTTTAACTCTGCTACGTAAAAAAAAAAAAGTAAAAACCATAGCAACAGCATTTTGTCCAATAAAACAACAAACTAGTTGGAGCCTGTGCTACGATTCAGCCTGTAGTGCGTAGCATGGGCTCCAGCTAGTTCTTTCGTAATATTGTACAAAATGATGTTTTAGTACATCCGGTTCCACAGTTCCCTCACCACAATTCATTGATTTTAATACTTTTAACCTACTCAGGACATCCCAGTACTTCCATTGCAGCAGCATTTTGTTCAATTATGTGCTCGCACTATAACTTGCCATCTCAACTGTAACGGCGGATGCTACGACGGAGTAGGTGCTTGTAACATCGCCGGTTGCCTGGTGTAACTGGATCAATCTTACTATCACTCTGGTTTACTTTTGGTACTTTTTAGTTAAAAACAGCACAACTGCTACAGTCCCGGTGTAGAGAATGGAGCTACGACGTCCTAATAATGTAGGCTAACTAGTAATAATAAGCGGTAACGCTGCCACCAAGGTGAAAAATAGGCTAGCTAAGTTAAATTTGAAGAGATTTATTTTAAATACTAACTTCTAGCGAACAACGAACGAATAAACCAACTGGCATTTAAAACTCCTGGTTTCTTTGTTGCCAAAACATCTTAACCTGATAATTTAGCATTACATTCCTCGAATGTGATGTTCCCCTGGAGGTTTCTTCCGGTGCGCAGCCGCCTGCTTGCATGACCCCTACTGCGCATGTGCGTGGCAGTACTCCCTTACTGCCATTCATTTTCATTCATTTCATTTTCATTTGCATTCATTTTCCTCCAGAGGTGTCTCAACGCCACCTCGCGCCGCTGTTCCCCCATCTTTCGCACGGAAAATTGGGTTCTGCCCGATGATGGCCGCCGCTTCGCTCGCCGCTCCCTCTCATGCTCTCCTTCGTCCGCAAGCAACTGGCTTCTCCCTCGGCAACCGCTGGATCTCCGCCCTCGACCTCGCCGCCGTTGGCCCGATCCCTGCCGTCTTCTTCACCGAAGCTCCTCTCGCAAGCATCAACCCTTCTCGGACTCTCCTTTGCAACCCGGCCAGCGCACCCCGCCGGCCGAACCCATGAATCTTTCGGCTCTATGACAAGATTTTTGTAACGGCGGACGCTACGACGGCTCAGGTGCTTGTAGCCCCTCCGGTTTCCTGATTTGACACGGAGATTCAGCTTAAGGTGTTGCGGTGATTATTGCGACTTTTACGGCATAAGCACAGCAAGGGCTACTGTCCCAGCATGGGGGATGGAGCGCAGGGTCCTAAATTAAAGGGGCCTAACCTTAATACTGCTGGTATTTCACTGCCACCAGCGATGGAAATTTAACCGTTTATCAAGAGCTAAACTAAAAATGGTTTACATATTTATTTACACTTAAACAGTTAATCGACTAGCAAACGAACTGAAGTTAAAAAACTCCTGGTTTTTATTATAACATCAGAGAATATAAAAAGTTTGCACGAACAGCTTTTGAAATAAATTATTTAAAAGCACAAAGTTTGAATTTACAACATGTAATTCGTTTTCACAAGTTTTGACTAAAACGACGTTTGTGTTTCAGAATAAAACAATTACTTAATTTTTCGAATAGAAAAAGCAATACTGAACGCTCCGCAGAGTCGTCCGCAAGATTGAACAGCCTCGGCTGGTGACAATCTATCAAACAGTATGTTTCAAACACACATGAAAGATTAACCGTTTCACAGTTTTGTTTCTAAGTGATAAAACAGAGCCTTAAACCTCCCAGAGTTGCTGTTTAGAAGTCAACTCCTCAAATTATAAAAGCCTCGGCTACTTATAAAGTCCGTCTGGAGTGAATAACCAATGAATCCCACACAAAGATCACACCGTCAGTTATTTGAATTAATGTTTAAAACAAATAAGAAAGAAGTTGGTTTTTAGTAAGAGTACCACTCTGACGTTATGGGGTGAGAAACCTAAGATGCCGCTACAAGCGTCACCACCATAATATTCCCTAGCTAGAGAGAGTTTAAGTTACGAATTTAAACTAGAATTTAGACTTGGGGGTCCTAAATTAAATTTTCAAAAGCTAACAACAAACATACGAACCACTGCCATTTTGCCCGGCATGGCATCCCACGGACATGGCGTCTCCACTCCCGACTGGCGTGACCCTTCTCTAGCTTGAGATCTGTGAGCTGTGCTGTGGTTGCTTTGGGCTGGGGGGGTTTTATGCTGGAGAGGGGGGAAAGCGCGGACGTCGAGGATAGCTGCGGGGGTCTGATTGGCCGAGGGCCTCGAGAACAATGGAAAGTGGGAGGAGAAGTCGGATGAACAAAGGAACTGGGTGCAGAGCCATTTGAAGGAGTAGGGACGTGTAAGACGGAAAAGATAGGCCTGTTTTGAGTTTTACCCAATTGAACTTTCGGAAATAGGCCTTTATTTTCAATTATTGGCTACGGATTCCATATTTACATGATTGCAACGTGATTTGGCTCTTGTTAAAGCTTATTACTTGGCTTTGGGTAATGCGTAGAACATTACTATTAAATTAAACAAGCTTTAACGGTAAACTGTAGTGTTAAACACCGCAACTAGTTTTAGCTGGGGAGGGGGGCAAAAAAGGGGTTTTCGAAGTTTTTGCACAGTTTGACTTACGGAATTGCATGGAAACAGATCTATGTCAGAATTCTTTTGGTTTTAATAGTAGTTCAAGCTAGCAGTAGCATTTGGTTGGGTCCAGTCGGGCTGAGAGGAGAATTAAAATAAACATATATTGTAAACGCGGTCTCGTATCAGACGCTCGTGGTGAGGACACCTCAACACCATCGAAGAAAAAACCTGAGGGCAGCACTCTTACCTACCAGAAGTGCATCGTCTTTATGGCGATTTCACTTTAAAATGTAAATAATGTATATTTTTTTAGGCATAAAGCCGAAACACTTTTCAGCTTAGTTGTGTTGTAGATGTTAAAAACATACGATATTTTTTATTTCTAACAGGTGACGACTTTGCTTATTTATGAAAAATGTCCGATATTCAAACCAGTTTAAAAATCTAACCTAAACTGCGATTTAGACTTTTAAAAACTAGCTGGAACATTTAATCTTTTAATTTGTGCACTTAATGCATTTTGGTAAATTTAACTTCTTGCCATGAACCCTACCGGAGCTCCAATGTTTACGTTTGTATATTTTCACGGACCCAGTGTATGATTTTATGTTTATTTTTTATAGCATCTCCGTCCAAACTCCGACCGTAGTGAACCTCTAAAAACGTAAACAAACTAGCTTTCCTTCGTTAAAAACATGCCTTGTATATAGCAGTTTCATTCCCAAAGTCGAATAATAATTCTGTGCATTACACTTCGTCCCCCCCCCCTCCTTCAATAGTTGCGATGCCTAACATCGTAGTTTATTTTAATAGGCCTAAAAATCACGTTGTTATGAGTTGAAAACTCACTTGCACTTTTCAAACCTGGCCTCTAAGTTCCAAGTCTGCAATTCCCTTTGTCAATTCGAATCCATCCAACCAAAACACTGCTTTAATTCCGTCAGCCAGTCAGAGTGCTCAAGCTACCCCGGTCGTCCGCGCTGTCATGGCCGACTTCCGGTAATGACAGCGCGGCCGATTTTGGTCAGTCTCTCCTCCTCCAAGCGTCCACCTCTTCCCCACTCACCCCCTCCGTCGCTCTCCTGCAGGTCCGCGCTAACCCTCTACCTGCCTGCCAAGCAGAAGGCATAAAAACTCAGACGCAGTAGAGTTTCGTTAGCACAGCACAGCCCCGAGTGCTGCTCGAGAGAGCACAGCTCAGGATACACAAAGCTAGAGGTCGCTACGCCGGTCGGGCGTGGAGATGCCGCGGTCTGATTGTTGCCATGTCGGGCAAAAGTAGTGGTTCGTATCGTACTTAGTTTAACTTTAAAAGTTTATTTTTTGGACTTTACGTCAAAATTTATAGTTTAACTTTAAATTTAACCTCGTAGCTTTAGTAGTTAATTTTATGGTGCGTCAAGCCAAACGGCATTTCGGACGTTGGCGGCCGTAATTTAAGGGTTCACGGTCCCTTACTAAAAACCAGCTTTCATTATTTTGTTTTTTTAAACGCAGTTTAAAATAAACAGGGACGGTTTGATCTTCGTGGAAGGTTGCTTTGATTAGACGCTCGGATCCACTTTATATGTAGCCGAGGCTTTATAATTTAAGGAGTTGACTTATCAACAGCAACTCTGGGAGGTTTAATGCTTAGTTAATTCACGGTTGAAACATAACTGTTATTTAGGTCTACTATTACTAGACAGCCGAGGCTGTTCGTAATTTAGAGGGCTCTTTTGCGAAATCCCCTTGTGCCTATACAAATCACTTTTTCTATTTGAAAATGTTTTAACTGAACATCGTGTTTGTTCTAGTGTTTAATTTTATTGTAAATTTCCCGTGTTATTTATAAACTAATTCAGTTATAAATTTGCCAAATGTAAATGTAAAATGCGTTTTGATTTTTAACATGTTTGTTCAAAAATAAAACCAGGAGTTTAAAACCCAGTTGGTTTATTCGTCCGTCGTTCGCTAGAAGTAAGAAATTAAGACAATTCTCTTAAACTTAGCTTAGCTAGCCTAATTTTCCCACCTGGGTGGCAGCGTTGCCGCTTATTATTACAGTTAGCCTACAATATTAGGACATGTGTAGCTCCATTCCCTATGCCGGGACTGTAGCTGTTGTGCTTGTTTGAAACAAAAAGTACCCAAAAGTAATAGTAAGAAGATCTAGTTACACCAGGCGACCGGCGATGTTACAAGCACCTACCCCGTCGTAGCATCCGCCGTTACAATATACACTAAAATTCGTGTCCGGTAGAATGCCGATGTCTAATTACTTGGACTAATGGCAGCGTTTCTGGGGGCAAAAGATTATTATAAAAAGGCTAAATACATGAATAAAATAGTCTAGCTTGATGGTATGCTAAAACGCATAACGTTAAAGTGAAGGTTTGAACTCTAAAGTTAACGGACAACGTTTGATCTAAGTGGAAATTTTTCATAGTAGTTGCGATCGTTCAAACACAATAAAAAATATCACACATTAAAAATGGTTGTCAGTACATGGGCACAAGGTTTAGTGCCTTTCTCCTAAAATACAACTAAGCTAGAGTTTGGGGCTTTATGCCCGAAAAGAACAAGGATAAAAGGAAAATACAAAAAAACAGAGTTCAGTAATGGCGGCCATGTTGAAGGTGCGATGTGGTTTTGGGGTGATCTTCAAACGTGAATTACTGGTACTTCCTGGTGGAAAGTCCGGATTTGGGCTTCCCCAAGCATCTTGTATTTGGGCAAGCTATAGATGTTGAAAATTTGGAATGATTCTGTCCAATAACAAAAAAACGGCCAGATGTGCCTCGGCGATGTAAACGCGGTCTCGTATCAGACGCTCGTGGTGAGGACACCTCAACACCATCGAAGAAAAAACCTGAGGGCAGCTTTCTTCCACACCAGAAGAAAAATCGTCTATATGGCGATTCCACTTTAAAACATGTAAATAATGTATATTTCTGTTGGCATAAAGCCGAAACACTTTTCAGCTTAGTTGTGTTCTAGATGTTGTCAACACACGATATTTTTTATTGGTAACAGGTGACGACTTTGCTTATTTATGAAAAATGTCCGATGTTCAAACCAGTTTAAAAATCTAACCTAAACTGCAATTAGCCCTTTAAAAACTAGCTGGAACATTTAATCTTTTGATTTGTGCACTTAATGCATTTTGGTAAATTTAACTTCTTGCCATGAACCCTACCGGAGCTCCAATGTTTATGTTTGTATATTTTCGTGGACCCAGTGTATGATTTTATGTTTATTTTTTATAGCATCTCCATCAAACTCCGACCGTAGCGAACCTCTAAAAACGTAAACAAACTAGCTTTCCTTCGTTGAAAACATGCCTTGTATATAGCAATCCGTTTCCCAAAGTCAAATGTTTATTCTGTGCAAAACACTTCGTTTCCCCCCCCCCCCCCTTTCAATAGTTGCGATGCTTAACGTCGTAGTTTATTTTAATAGGCCTAAAAATCACGTTGTTATGAGTTGAAAACTCACTTGCACATTCAAAGCCAGGCCTCTAAGTTTCAAGTCGGCAATTCCCTTTGTCAATTCGAATCCATCCAACCAAAACACTGCTTCAATTCCGTCAGCCAGTCAGAGCGCTCAAGCTACCCCGGTCGTCCGCGCTGTCATGGCCGACTTCGGGTAATGACAGCGCGGCCGATTTTGGTCTGTCTCTCCTCCTCCAAGCGTCCACCTCTTCCCCACTCACCCACTCCGTCGCTCTCCTACAGGTCCGCGCTAACCCTCTACCTGCCTGCCAAGCAGAAGGCATAAAAACCCAGACGCAGTAGAGTATAGTTAGCACAGCCCCGAGCGCTGCTCAGGAGAGCACAGCCCCGAGCGCTGCTCAGGAGAGCACAGCTCAAGGATTCTCAAAGCTAGAGGTCGCTACGCCGGTCGGGAGTGGAGATGCCGCGGTCCGATTGTTGCCATGCCGGGCAAAGGTAGTGGTTCGTATCGTACTTAGTTTAACTTTAAAAGTTTATTTTTTGGACTTTACGTCAAAATTTATAGTTTAATTTTAACTAAACCTCGTAGCTTTAGAAAGTAAATTTATGGAGCGTCAAGCCAAACGGCATTTCGGACGTTGGCGGCCATAATTTAAGGGTTCACGGTCCCTTACTAAAAACCAGCTTTATTTTTCGTGTTTCTTTAAACGTAGTTTAATGTAAACAAAGGACGGTTTGATCTTCGTGGGGTTTCCATCGATTAAACGCTCGGATCCACTTTATGAGTAGCCGCGGCTCTATAATTTAAGGAGTTGACTTATCAACAGCAACTCTGGTAGGTTTAATGCTTTGCAGTATACACGTTGAAACAAAACTGTAAAAACAGGTCTACTATTATATATCAGCCGAGGCTGTTTGTAATTTAGAGGGCTCTTTTGCGAAATCCCCTGGTGCCTAACCAAACTCTCTTTTTCTATTTGAAATTGTTTTATGTGAACCTTGTGTTGGTTCTAGTGTCGAATTTAATGTAAATTCCCCCTGTATTTTATAACCTAAACTAGGTGTAAAGTTACCAATTGTATTTGTAGTGCGATATTTTTATTCATGTTTGTTTAAAATAAAAACCAGGAGTTTTTCTTAAACGTCCGTCAGTTTATTCGCTCGTTGTTCGCTAGAAGTAAGAAATTAAGACAATTCTCTTAAACTTAGCTTAGCTAGCCTAATTTTCCCACCTTGGTGGCAGCGTTACCGCTTATTATTACTGTTAGCCTACAATATTAGGACATGTGTAGCTCCATTCCCTACGCCGGGACTGTAGCTGTTGTGCTTGTTTGAAACAAAAAGTACCCCAAAGAAATAGTAAGAAGATCAAGTTACACCAGGCGAGCGGCGATGTTACAAGCACCTACTCCGTCGTAGCATCCGCCGTTACAGCGAGGCATTTTGGATGCCTCAAGAAAAAAAAATTTCAATTTTCTTGAAAAACAGGCGTTTTTCGGTGGCGCTCATTTACACGCCCCCGGACGCAGGATTTTATTCGGGGTTCCTGAGAACTCGGAATAAAAGCTATAATGTAAAGGTTAGTGCACACAAGATATGCAATGAACACAAGACTGCCAAAATTAAGCAAAAAAAATGACATGAAATAAAACACTGTTTACATAAATGTTGACTTTGCCGTTTTTGTATTTTTGGGGGACCAACGTTTTTGTGGTGTAAAATTAAAAGTTAAGAATTACTGTTTTTGCAACCATTAACTAAATACTGTCCGCGCTGCATGGTGCAGGAATATCGTACAAGTATTTGAAAATGGGGCAAAAGGACATTGATCAAGAAACACACTAGTTTTTAAGTGAAAGTACAAAGTTAGGGTTTTTGTAAAAGAATACTGTCAAATGAGGCGTCCCCCTGCTTAATCGTTCGTACAAGTCCGGATTATGTCCAATTGCCGTGTCTTTTTATTCTGTGTGACGGCCAAAAACACCTTGCCGTCCACCCTCAACCTAGGTTACGATAACTTTTAGAAGAGAATATTCTGTGAACACGCAGAAGAACACCGGCTCTATTTAACAGCAACTAATACCACTAGAATGGTTTAAGGTTACGAAACAACTTGTTTACATATACAATTTGACATTGAAGGATTTTGAGATAAGACCCATAACTTAAATATAACAATACAACACTGGGAAGTTTTGTGGATAAAAACTAACAACCTTTTAACGACAGAGTTGACCTTTCGCACTCAGAGGTGAGACAGACAGCTGTTTTTGGGAAGAAAGCCATTTCGTAGAAAACTTAAAGAAGAGCCAACCGGGGACAGATTGCAACTCTCGTAAAATATTCCTAATGAATATTTAATTAGTGTCGTTACAATCTTTGTCAATATTCCCCCACACAGGGAGACGTTGATAGTGACAAAAAGAGGCACTTAAAATTTAGGTGTGAAGGCCAAAACGGGAATTAACTGAGAGTTACTTTGAGCCCTCAACAGACTGAAATGACAAAATCAAAAATGCAGGTAAAAATAATTTTCAGTCAATTTGTACTGAAACGAAACGTTTAACAATTAAATGTTTAACGAAAATGCTGCCTTGATGCAGCAACAATCACTAGATGCTTTAAAAACATCGCTGCAATTCATACTGTGAAAAGATCGATCCGTTATAAAATAACACTACCAAGTTCGCTAAAATTCACAACTCAAACTCACGCTTAGTCCAACAAATTTTCGATACCACCCAGATATCTTCATCAGGCCTTGAGGATTTTTCTGCTTTCTACATCAACAACATCGTTGTTTACTTCGTTGTTCACTACGTCGTCTGCTTTGCACACTTTTGCATTCGAATTCGGCTGCGACCGCAGCCTCCCGTATTTATTGAGCTGCATGCGCTGTGCACTCGTGAGTCCCCATTGATGGTTCAACCGCTCGCTGAGTTCTCTTCCTACTAGGTGTGTAACTCTAGGGAAAGCTGGGCCTTGGATGTTCATCAAAAGCTCCCCGTTCATTTCATGTTGTTGAATAGCAAGTGATTCAAGGCAACGGAGGTGGGA
>JAHWFP010215174.1:3806-43737 GCA_023313725.1 Lithobius niger
CCCCGGCGATAAATAATGACTGGTCCCTTACACCACTGGATACACTGAAAAGTTGACTTTTTACACAGTTGACTTTTTACAGAGTCACAGTTGACTTTTTAAAGCATCTTCAAGCCGTTCACATTGTTCCCATTCTCAAAGAGATGATTAGTTCTCGCTAATCACAGATTGAATTTGGCTACATAATATGCTCAAGGAAGATACATGTTCGCACAGAAAAAAAAAAGTCGTAACGACGAATTATAAACAGAAACTATTTTTTTTGTTGTTGTTTGGCTTAGCAATTAATCAGTAGCGCTGCGCAGCTAATATCTCAGCGGCCCTTGGGTAGAAACATCTAATTCAAGTGTCGGATACAAGGGCGAGCTCAAGGAAGGAAACAGCTCCGCACTTAACTGTGTTTCCGGCTTAGATTTGCTCGCGCGACCAGAGTTTCGAGTTTTGGTTTCGGGTTTCGAGACGAATTTCAGGCATCTGGCAAAAGGTGTCGCATCCGTAAAGTATGGGGTTTTGATCATACGCTAGAGTAAACTAAATCTAAAGAAGTTACTCACTCATCATTTTCATAGACTCATGGTTTAACTATGTGTGATAAATATAACTAAGACAGCAAAAAATAACGTTGTTTCTCGTAAGTGCCCATAGCAATAGTTACTGGCTGCGTCACTCCATTTTATTGTTGAATAAATAAAAAATGAAAAATTGTGTGCGCATAAAATCGTAAACAATTTTTTTAAAGACTTTACTTTGGGTATTAAACTTGCCGGCAGCCTGTTGTTCAGCACTATGCTGGTTGTGACAAATGAAAGGCTATTATTCAGGCAAAGAATTGCCTGTATTTGTTAACTTGGCTATTATGAACTGTGAACTGCAAGTGTTACATTTTTTTTATTTCATTAACACATTATTATACGTTAGTTGACCTGACTTTTAACAACGCATGGAAATCAACATATATCTTCCAAGTGAACTTGAACTGATTTTGTGATTTGAATCTTTTGTTTTTTAGTATCATTATTTTTTTTTAGCATACATTATTTTATTTGATGACAGATACACAGTTCACAAGTTAAAACCTTGGAAATTCAGTCATGTTTCATGCCTGCAAAAACCAGATTTTAAAATATGCATTTTTTTTATTTTTTTGCATTTTTAAAAGAAAAAGCTTCACAAAAAGCTTTTAAAAGCTTCACAAAAGAAAAAATAAATATCCCCACAATAAAAAAAATATCGGTGCATTGCATCAGATTTTTTGCGAGCTTAAAAAATAAAAAGCCCCAACACACAACGACTTTTGGTTTGTGCAAGCCGCTTATGAGAAATCAGGTATTTATTTTATCGGCATTAATATCTAATTTGTTTTCCCCTATAAATAGTAACATGACGTTTATTACGAAGTTGTATAATACCCTTATTTGATGTCCATCCCCAAAGAATTATTGCTAGGCCTCATCTTTTAGTGAAATAATTACGACAGTATCTATGTGCTAACAAATATGGAGTAAATTGATTTTTTTATAGTTATGGGTTTTTGTTACTTTTTTTGGAGATGTGAGGCACGTGAATCTCGGTACGACGCTCTGCTTTATTTTGTTAATCGCTGTGTAATTTGGAGAGGGATTGATTTGATTTAAACCAATGTATCCAATTTTGAAGGGGTTTGACATGATGTTACGGCATTGGATGCAACATTGGATTATTTGAGAGATGCTGCATACAATTTCTTTTTTCTCTTCTGCTATTTTTATAAGCATTGTTTTGTTGATGTTATTCCCTTTTCTTTTCTTTTCTTTTTGTCCTCTCCCCCACCTGTACCCCAACTAGGCAGAGGCGTGCATTTTTATGGGTCCCTTCTGTCAGCACGTGGAAATGTGTTGATGTTTTTCTGCCCAGGGCCGGCGACATGTAGCCGTTGAACTAGTAATACGAAACACTGATAAAATAGCTGGAAGAATATGCAAATCTAAGCAATGATCATGTGTGTAGGTGACGTGCATATTTCCGAATTAATGGATGACGTTTCCCATAATCCCTTATGGGAAAAACACAATAGATTATCTCTTACTTTTATCTTCAAGTATGCAACGTGAATGTCTGCCTTTTAATTTAAAAAACAAACCTGTGGTATCAACTATTCTCCCCCATTTTATTGACTAAATTGTGGCCCATGCAATAAAAAGAGGGATTTTTGTACTACTGCTTTTTTTTCCATTCATTGTTCCCACGGATAGAAAACTTAGATCATGTTGAGAATGGCTCCATGATAAAGCAGGATCTAACGATTATCATGACTAATTAACCATACATGTAGGTAAGACGTCCCCGTTTTTTTGTTACAAATAAACATATAATTTAATAACAAATTTCCAACTAACAAGTAAATTTAAAATATCTAAAATTGTAGGTAGCCATCTTGGTCATGATATTGAATTTTTTGAGATGTGCAAGGGTGATAGAATCTCGTAAACCGGTTTATTGAAGCTATCCAAGTCCTTGAACAAATTCAGCAGTAAGAAAAACAATACAAAATTATGGGGTTGACATAATATATGCCTTTTGGCTGCCAGACTAATCTCAACAATTATGGATACGAAATCAAGCAGAAGATACAATTGTATGGACCACTCTCTGTGGCAGGCAATCTGACAAAATTGCAATCTATGCAAAAAAAATCAAAACATGCCCATACGATCCGGGGCTCCGAACTAAACCTTGTCATGATATAGGTAACCTATTTCACAAAAAGAAGAGGTGTGCATAGATAAATAAATACAACCATAATAAAATAAATATATTAACTGTAAGTTTGTAATAATGAAGCTAGATTGCAAATGGGCTGCAACTTCACTATTTTTTTTTAAATATGTTTTTAAAATCAATTTCTTTGATTCTTAATTAATCTAAAGCAAACGTTCGTATGTATGAACAGTTTGGTTTTGAATATTGTTACCTCGATGTTTCGAAGCCGAAATAAGTAAATTAACTGGAGGGCAAATTCAGGAAACTAGGAAACCTCGAATATGATAGGTGCAGACAGATTAGATAACAGATTTAGATTTAAATTTAGACTTCATATGCCGTTATTTTGTACAAGTGCAGCTGTCTGTTGAAGCCACTTTCTGATGACGTTTTCCCCTCCCTCATTCCATCTTTCCCAATGGGTTTTACCATATTCCATCAGCATTCGAACTTGATCCTTTCACTTAAGCCGAAGAGAAAGTGGATGGGACCTCATGCTGTAAACTTTGCTGATAAAAGTAGTGCCGCCGTGTTCATCAAAGTAGAATCGACGGAATTCTTACACAGTCCCGCCTGCCTAGTCAGCGTCTTGGGTTCTAGTCTTATGGATCTAATCTAGCAAAATGCGGGATGGAAAAGAAGAAGCAGATGTAACAGCTTCTTTTGAATCGAATTGTCCTGAAGGGCGTGACGGCATACAGCTGGACGGCTCGTTGGGTGACGAGGGTGGGGAGATTACTATCGTGTTCACAGCACTTCAGGCTTACTGATTCTTACTGTGGTCGAGGCTCAAGCAGAGCAAAGAGTGGTACATCATACCTTTGCTGCTAAACTATTTGTTTACTCGGTGAGTAGCTGGTCTCAAACTAATCTATCTTACCCACCATGCTAAAAGTGTTTAAAGAATTAGAAGGTTGGTTTAATCTGCAATCTTCACATAAGAAAAGGGTGGCACACTCAGGAAAAGAAAAATTCATCGATACATCAAACTGTCATTCGTTATCGTACATTTATTACATTATTTATTACGAGTCGCAATGTGAATACAAATTTAAAACACTAGCGTAAATCAGACATGAGTAATACTGTAAAAAAAACGACAGTAGCTCTGCAATAAAAATTAAGCAGTAGTGTTACTGCCAGAAAACGTTGCTGTTATTTGTGCCGTTAAATGTGGCCGTTATTGTCGGTAATTTCGGTTTTTTCTTGGGGGAAAAAATTAAATATTCTAATTATAAAGGCCTTTTCAACTGCTAAGCTGATTTCAGGATGAAAAGGAACAACTTTGCTAGGAATTTCGAAAATCTTTTACATGTTACAATGAATAAGAGAACGAACGCATTTCCAGGACCTCCTCTTACCGAATATACAGGGGTGTAATGAATAGGTTTGAAATAAAAACAAGTTTTCATAAAGTTTGAAACTATTTTAAGGAGTACATGAAGGCTACGACGTGAAAGTGTGAACCACATGAATACAAGACACTTTGAAATTTTTTTGTGTTGTATGCATATTCAAGCAATGTTGCGACTAACACTTAATGACCTTACATCGACGTGTTGATTGATCTTATGCTGACACATTTTTCACAGCTTCAGCATCGTTGCCCAGAAGTTGCACTGTAGTAATGCTCATGCTCATTACTTCAACAGCTTGAAATAAATAGACTAAGAAATACGTAAATTCGCTTTACATCTTGCAATATAGACAGTTAATACAGAATGCTACAGCATACTGAAAACGGGTCTAACTAAGTAGGGTCTGCACAGCTCGACTCCCACTAGCTGACTAAAGATCTCTTGTCTAAAATTCCTTATTTTTGAAAAAAAACGACACAAGGCAGTTTACACCTAAAAGTTACCAAACAGGATACAATTTAGCTTTAATACAGAAGGAAAAATATGTTGCGCATGAATACTAATACTAAGGTTACGTTGGTACTATTTTAGTCAACGAATTGAAGTTGTTGAAACAGAAATACTTTGAAATGTATTTGCGTAATGTTTGTGTTCGAAAAGTATTCTTTAACTGCGAGTTCTTCCTTGAATGTCTCTTTCCACCGACACGGATTATCTTAAAGCAGCTTGCATTACCCAGAAACGAATAAAAGTTGCTTCACCTCCTCTCAGTGTAAAGGAAGTGACAGTTTATTAACTGGCCTCGAAAACTTATACGAATTTAGTACAGGAATAGTCGAGGATCGTTACAACTACAAATCCCTAGTACCTAAATATTCATGAATTTCAGAAAATTCACACAACACCAATCTTCCAATAAAATTATGACGTTAACAGCAATCAATGTTTTTCTCTTTGAGCACGTAGTGGCTTCAAACTTGTAACCATGAGTTAGCGAACAAAGTTAGTTCATGTATGGGCAACCATTTAAACAAAGCTTGAAACCAGTACACAACTACTATTATATAACCCAAGATAATTAAGTAGATTAAGTAATTTATAATTAATTTCCCATTCAAATACTTTAACAACCAGTACATTTGCGTGCACCACTAATGCTCTACTCCGGTATTGCACTACAGTATACAAAATAACGACTCAAAATATCTGCGTTAGTGTGGATGGAACCCTTTTTTGTATTGCAATTCAAAGTCATAGTTTTCAAGACTCAAGCTCCATCTAAGCAAACGACCATTCTTGTTCGCTAACCACTTTAGCGGATTGTGATCAGTCTCAATTATAAAGGACTAAGCTTTGCCACCACATAGATAATACACGCGTATTCTTTTTCAATGGCCGAATAAGCTTGTTCCCTATGGCGAATTTTCTGGATACATGCACGATAGGATGTTCCTTACCATCAAACTCTTGGGAAAATATAATTCTCACAATCTGTTTGCACCAAAAAAATTTTACTGCAGTCAGGAGCTCTTAAGATGGGTTGACTTGTCAGTGATTCCCTTATGCGTTGGAAGGCTACTTCCCTAGCATCTGTCCAAACACTAACTCTGGCTCTGATTCTCATAAGGCATCTGTCAAAACACTTGTGATTTCCCCATAACCCTTTATGAACTTACCAAATGACCTATATGCCCAAGTTAACTGCGGATAACAGTTTTTGTTTATGGCCGCTTAAATTTCCTAATTACCACTACCTTGATATCAGATGGATTTCTTTTTCCTTGTCCATGAATGTGGCCTAAATACCTTATTTCATGCATGGCAATTTATGACTTAGATGTTGTAATATTGTTAGACCTGCTTCATACATACGCTGGCAAAGCATACACAAGTAGTAGGAAAGTGCTATTTTCATCCTCAGACGACAGGCAAAATGGCAACTCCCGTGAAAACTGTGGATGCCTGCATTTTCCAAGATGGCCGCCCCTTAGTACGCCGCCATTTTGGATGAGGTCACTTCGTGTCTTTAAAGGAGCCGGAAATGTCACTATTTTGACAACTGAAACCGGAAGTGCCACCATTTTTCTAAGATGGCCTCCGTTTCAATTTAAGTTTCCAAAATTCCTTAAAATGGGTGTAACTTGTGAACCATTAGTCCTAAAGCAACACTGACAGAAATTCGGCCACCCTTTCAGTAACACCACCCGGGGTCCTACCTAATGGATGGCCACAACCATGAAGGATCACTATTTGTGGAAGTTGGCCCACCCCTTCCCCCCTGTGTTGACTTAACCAACCGTAACTCGCGAACCACCAGTCCTAGAGCGAAACGTTTCGGGATTTGGCCTTCCCCGGCTGTTTCCTACGAGTAACCAAAATTCAGGTACCATCATTTTTGGGAAGTTGCCCTCCCCCCCCCCCTCCCCTTCGTTTTGACTTAACAAACTGTAACTCCTAGAGCGAAACAGAATGGATTTTGGGTCCCCCTTCAAAACTTCCCACACGCTGCCAGGGTTACCAGTTGGCCCGGTCAATTTTTTTTTCCGGCCATCAATTAACCTGATAAAAATTAGTTTTTGGTTGAAGAATGGGTGTAGTACCACCCCTTAGGATCGGGTATACTCTTTAGCTCTCCCTAGGACTGGGTATATTATTTAGCTTTCCCTAGGACAGAGAATACCCCTACCCTGATGAAAAAATAAGTGTTTTTTTTCTACTAGCTTCTCCGCTTACCATCAGGTATTGAGCCCCTCCGCCACGTCAAGGCTGCAGTTATCAGAGAGATGGGATGGGATGGGTAAGATTAGGAAAAGGGCATGACTGCCTGCCCACCTTTGTTGGACCTGCAGAAACTGGAGTCTCAGAAGGTATAGCCAGTCCTGTAAGAAACGGAACATAAAAGGACGGGTTAGGAAATGGAAGTATGGGATTTAAGATCTCTTTTCTTTCCCAGCGGCACGTTTTGCTCTCTTAGCTGCTGCATCTCAGGAACTTGCCTCTACCTTGTCTTTCTCAGTCATCGCGTTTCTTTTCTGTCCTTTCCACCATGCTCCTCCCGACTCTTGCTAATGTTTCCATTTTTGGGCTACATCCTGATCTCTCCTCGCCATCTAACTCTCTATGGTCATGGCTGCGTGCCTCTCCCTCTTATTCACAGCCTTTCTCTATCTGCCTCAGCTCTCTTCTCCCTCTCATCAGACAAGGCCACCGTCTCCACTTCACGCTTGGAGGGCAAGCCTTCACCTCGAGCTTGACCGATATCCTCCTCCTCGCTGTTCGATACCTCCCCTTCTTGATTTCTCTTCTCAGTCTCCTCCAATTCGCTGTACAGGTCGACGTCTGGGTTGAAGTCATCATCCTTGTTACCCTCATCCACGGAAATAGGAGGCTGGTAGTGCCCGTGGGCCTATGTGCACACTCCATCATCGTGGATGATGCGCTTACAGTGTGAAAGCAGCGACATTCACTACGTCGGTAAAGACTTTGTGCCTCTGACTGCAAATCGTGGTCCACGAACCCTTCTCGATGGTGTGTTGTTTGAAACAATGCTTGTAATCGGTGTGAGCCAGGTGTTCATCCACGTAGGTTCTATCGATCCCTTTTCCTGTCTACTTCCCCCCTTCATCTGTTATGTACGAGTACATCTTCAATGGTAGGCCCACGAACTCCTTCACCGGTGCCCCACCCAGCTCATCCTTGAACTTGCCAAGGACTAGCTTGTTCTCGCTGATGAAGAGGGGATGGGTGGGGTCGTAGTTGGAGGTGTCGAACCACTCGCTCCGATCTTCGGTCATGTCCTCTTAGAGTTCCTTTATCTCGATGGAGTAGAACAGGTAGTCCTTGTTAATAAAGGGCTCAGACGCCGTTTCCCGTACCTCGGTTTGATGTACCGTAGTGGAACTGATACATCCAGGATGGTGAACACGAAATAGATTGGTAGATCGCAGTCGATCATACTGGCCTTCAGTAGTACGGAGATTAGGCACTCATTCAGACTTTGAAACAATCTGCTTGAGGAAGTGAGATGTACTTCACCAACTTTTGATCCTCCGTGGAGAGTTTGATGGACACCTTGTTCTGCTTCTGCTCGAGCGTCTTTTCAAATACAGAGTTGTTCATCAGTTTGTTGAGGTCCTTCTTGAAGTTGTTGGTCGCATTCTACCTCCACTCGGTGATGGCTTCGATATAAGGCTTAGCCTGGAATTTTGCTTGAAGGCGAGGATGCAGCGAGCGCATCAAAGAAACCATTTCCCATTCTAGGTAGAACCTCAGGTTATGGACATAGACAACGTACTTTCGCTTGTTGAAAAGGTTGGATATTAACCTAATGGTCTGTTTGATCAAGTTTCCAATTTCCTCGGCCGCCCTCTTGGAAAACCCTGATACCATCGAAGGGTTGATCTTCAATGATTCTGGAGCCAGAGGGTAGTCATTGTGCAGATCGTGTAGCTTGGATAGACAGTCAACATCCACTTCCAAGATGTAACCGAAGTCCCCGTCGATAGGCACTGAGTAAAGTTTCTTCAAGAAGTCAAGAACCTTCCGTTTACTAAACCATCTAAAGTTCCTGTATGGTAACTTCTGGATCATAGCCACCCGTAGAGGTTGCTGGTGTCCAGGTAAACGTGGAAGGAAATGGGTCGTTCAGGATCAAAGGTCTCGGGAAAGTATGGGTTATTGGTGGCAGCGTAGCATCATGCGATGTGAGATAGCCCACCACGAATGTACAACGTGATGAAGTTGTGCTTCTTGACGTAGGTAAAGAGCTCGAGTTTGCCCTTGGTCCGGCATAATGCTGCGCCCCAACTGAATCCCCCTGTGGATAGGTAGCAGCAGGGATCCAGATGGAAATTTCCTAGACAGGGGGAGCGAAAGTTTTCGAAGACTGGAACCAGGAGACAGACATTCATTAGTTGATAAACAGTGTAGGAAGAAAAGATTTTGATGTGGAGCATATCCCAGGCGGTCCAGGCAAGTCGGTACTCCTGTTCCCCGATTCCCTCCCTTTAACCTTCGAATATAAAGGTAACTCCGTTTCATCGTAGACTTCTTCGACGGTGACATATATCGTAGAGGTAGTCACTTTTCCCAGTGAGAAGATGTGCAAGGACGTCGTTAGTTGGATCGGGGTGGCGAACTGTTACCAGAGAGAATCTCGTTCCAGGCCCGCCCGCAGAATGGGAAAATCGTTCTTAGCCTTTTTCAGGTTGGAGACGAGCGACGCCGGGGATGAGGGCAAAAAGTTCAAGCTGTCGATGAACCTGACCATCACCTCTATCTTCTTTGTCGGGGAATTTGGTAGCGGGTAGGGAGTTTACAGCATCACTGCCATGCTCTAGAACCTCTCCGCATTTCTAGCAATGACGTTGACTCTTCCCTTAAACTTCTTTACAACCGAAACCAAGATAGGCATGTCGTTGCCTTCCAAATTGTGAAAGACCATGGGGATGATGCTGGTTTGCCTCGCCGACAAGTTATGTGGCTCGCATCTTGGTATTACAAGATGGGAAGTGATAGTGATCGCAAATCTTTTCTTCTTCTCTGGCTTTCTTTTCTGATGTATAGAAACCTGCGTAGAAGCCACTGCTTCAGTAGTGACAGTTCTGGGAGAGCATGAACCGGTCTTCTTCCTCTTCAGTCAGAGCAAGGGGTTGCAGATTGGCGATGATGCTAGCATACTTCTGGGCCTCTTCTTCTACGGATCGGATGAAGCTTTCTACCGCGTCCAGTCTGAAATGTGACTTGTCATTCACAAACCTTCCCTTCTGGCCCGATGATGACGTATCTGTAGCTATAGGGTATGTGCCTGTGGATGGGAGTATTAGAACTGGTGGATGGATCGGGTAGATTCTCCAAAACTGGTTGGAGCAAGAACTCGAAGACGGTGTAGATCACCCATGGATGCTTCTTCGGTCGAGTAAAGTGCTTGAACTTCAAGATGTTGCCACCGAGTCTCGGTAACCTCAACTGCTGGCTCGGGTTCAGGGCAAAACACTGTGCACGATGTTTGCAAAGGGTGACTTCTCTTGTGAACCCTGAGAAGCAATTGTGGCAGTAGAAGTTTTTGTTCATACCCATCACCCGCTCGCTTGAGGAACACGTCAAAGGACACGTCGAAGTCTGGTGCAAAAGTGGAAATTCGGCTTCCCCTCCTTGTCATCATCGGTGAAAAAGAGTAAATCGATGACGACATGTCTGACGATTGACCTGGCTACTCTAACGGGGTGCAGGCCGAATTCCGTTGTGTAGGCGATCACGTTTATAGATAGTCCACTGTTTTTCACTTCAAACTCATCGATTTGACTTAAATTGACTGGATACTGTAAGATCGAGTGGTTTACCGAGTCAATGTGCTGATTGTAATCGGGGGATCTATGATGAAGCTCTGGTGAATAGCAGCCAAAACAGTACTGAAAAACAACGGTTGTCTTCCTTATTCTTCACGTTGACAACAAACTAGTGCTTCTTCCTCAGTTGTACCAGGAAGGGAATGTACGAGAAGGTTCTAAACGGGTCGTACTTCCCACATTAATGTAAAGGCCAGTTACGGAATCAATCACCCACAACTACAGTTCTCCGTAATGACCTGGCTGTCGACACGCCATTAAGCCTCAATCCCCCCTTTCTCCATAAAGGCTTCGACAGCGTGCTGGAATTTACTCGTACGCCTCCTCCACTAACTCCGGGTCGTCGCAAGTGGAACGTGCATTCCTGCAGAGGCTCTAGAACACGGTATTTATGGTTTCTTTAGACCTTGAAAATCTCGCGGTTAACCGGAGATGGAATTTACACGATACGAGACCAGTTATGCAGACGAGCAAAAGTCAGGTGACCTTGAATTTGAGAGTATGCAGTAGACATAGGGGATCTCGGAGGAGAGAGGCATAGCCCTCGTCACGCAGGAAGACCTTGCCGTAGCAGCGAAAGCTATTGTTGAAAGCATCTTCACAGGTTGTCAGTTCCACGCGACAGTCGGTACACACGGTCTCATTGCAGATGGAGCGATGCTAAACGCGACAGGAATCTTCAACCGGGTCTTCGGAACTGGGTTGGGGTCACTCGGTGAGATGGATAATTAATTCACCCTGAGTGGAAAACACTTGGGCACAAAACACATAGGTGAATGCATTCTTTCCGTTCATTTTCCAATCTGGAAACAAGAAGTAAAATGGAGACTGTTTATATGAGGAAAAAAATTAAAGAACAGATCCTAACTCTTTATTTATGGTTTTGGTTGCTAACCCGCATCATCATCCCGGCAAGTCGAGGTTATCCACCCAGCTGTTAAATTTATCGTCGTTCCGCCTCCACTTAACAGGTCTGGCACGCGTGTCTTTTGCAACTCCTGCTCATAAAACCTGCCCTCGATAGCCGCAGAGTGATTCATCGCTTGAATGGTCAGTGGACGGTAAAACCCGCAATCCTGGTCGTTCTGTGCACGGATCCGTTGTACTTACGTAGAAGGGGTGTAATCAAGTCGAACCACTCGTAGCTACCGCTGCGTGTGAATTCGCGCCATATAGCCGTCTTCAGGGCACGGTTGAAACGTTCTACCACAATAGCCTTGATCTCAGAAAAGGGAAGTTGTTGATATCGCGTCGATTCGTCAGGGTGGCTAAACAGGAGTTGAAGAGTTCCTTACCCTCGTCCGACTGCAAATGCCTGGGCCTGGTCGAGACCAGCATCTTCTCGAAGGCAATCACAACATCACCCATAGTACTGTGTTTGACGGGTTCTGCCTGGGCGAACTTACTATACACATCTGAGTGAGCATGTACTTGTATCCCTTGTTAACGTCTGAGTACCTGATCATTTAAACGAGATCGATTTCCACAAGTCATCTGCACCAAGGGTTTCCGTTCTTCATCACAGGTATCGATGCCCAGCCGGTTTACCTGTAGTCTGCAGTATCTGTGCTGGGGATGTGGAGTTCTAACGGTAGTTTATCAATGATCTTGTTAAGCAGATCCGAACCTTTCTTGTCCCACTTCTAACCCATCTGGAACTGGGCATTCTTGGTCCTGCAGACCGCGCATTCACCTTTCAACAACAAGTGGTTATTCGAAGTCGTTACGTGGGTGGAGTCGACGGTGTAGATGTCTCGTTTACACTACAAGCAGTATATATGTAAAATGTGATTCAGTCCTTTATTAAACTAAATAAATACCTAAATAATAAAACTCATCAATTACAACAACCTCGGCGAAACTGTTGGAAAGATCAAGTGACTCCAGAGTAAGCTTAGATTTCCTTATTCACTGTGGTGTATCGTCTGTGGTTCTGCTAGGTGTCGGAAGACAAATATGGTCCTCAATCTCCTCTGCAACGAGGGTTGGCTAGAATATAATAGACTCTACGTGTGCGCCAAGATCCTGTTTCAGACTAAGTACGAGTGGCTAAGGCGGGCCTTCGACGAGACCTGTCCAGCAGTCGCGGTTTTCTGCTAGAATAACGAGGAGGTACCGTAGCCGAGGAGCTTCTAGATACCGACAAGAAAACCGTATTCTTCTTCGATGACTGCCTGATAGAGAAGCAGGACAGCTCAAGAGGTACATCAACGTGGACGTCTTTTACCTGTGCCAGACCTACAGCACGATACCAAAAAGGGTGGTTTAATTGTGACAACGCTAACGCCGTGATTCTCTTTATGCAGGATATCAATCTCAAACACATATACAACCACCACGTCTGGTGTGACATGAGCTTTGAGGAATTTAAGCGAACCTGCGGGGGGAGTGTTGGAATTGCAACCCGCTCGGATTTCTAACGATCGACAAGACCAAACCCTTGAGAGAAGGGAAGTATAGACGCATTTTGGACTAAGGCTATTACTGAGTTGAAACAGGTTAGTTTTGACCCGATTTGGACGTCGACGTTAACGAGAACATGTGTTTGGGTTTACATAGACGTGAATGTTTGGGTTGATGTAGACGCGAGCTTGGATTCGAGTTGGCATGGACGAGGAAACGAAAATTAACTGATTTTTTCCTCAATAGAGCCATGACAACTCAGCAATGACCGGACCAGGTCTCCAAACAGTACTAGGTTTTAAAACAGCTTCTCAAGCGAAAATTCCGCAACTCAAAACTCGAAAGAGCCACCGAGTCGGAGCACCTGACAAAGATTTTCAAACTGATTGTGGACCCCCATCCAAGAGCAGATCAAACTCCGATCGATAGATAACAAGGACATGGTTGCTCAATGTCAGCGTCAGATCAAGGAGTTGCTGGCTGTTGAAGCCGCTCAACAGAAACAGCATGTACAACATGGCCAAAAACTCCATGGGAACGCACACTCCGGCTCGCTCAAGCAAATAGAAGCCATGACTCTGAGAACTTGAATGATATACTTGGAAAACAAAACTTCTATACTAGATACAGTGCACCTGGGGCCGTTAGCTACCGCTCAGCTGTTCGCCACTAGAGAGACTCTCACCGACCCTACTTTCGGTAAAGGTACGACCTGGGAGACTAAAAGGTGCAAGATAGGTGATAGTGGGAGGGAAAAAGTATAAGGGTACTGATGAGCTGTGGCAGTTCTAGTGCTTAAGAACTCTCGTAAACCAACCGGCGATCACCCGTGTGTTGAATTATCACAATATTCTTAGGAGAGGCAGCACAGTCTACAGAGACCACGATCCAGTGTCTAAAAGACTGAAATCAAGTGCTGGTTACAAGTACGTGATATTCATTAAACCGGTAGTTGGCAAGGAGAAGGGGCTCCAGCAGCAGCAAGTGACTCGTCAAGGGGAAGGATAAGCAACATGCATTAAGTCCGTTAAGTGGCGACAACAACCGCCTCGACAAGGGGACAAAGATACGAAAGTTCTGTGCAAAAGGTTGAAACTGATCAGGGCTTCAAGAGATGCTGGGAACGCCTTGCTCGACCAAGAAATAGCTCACATTTCTGAGGATTTGAAAACTAACAGTATTTTATAGGATGATGAGCACGGCAAGCTGATCGAAGAGTTGATCAATGTTAAATATTAGAAAAAACAAGCAAAAATTAACTAATAAAGGACTAAAGAGCAAGTTTATTAATAAATGTTTAAGACCAGTCGACACACTTTCGTATCGTGTGACGTAAGGAGAACAGTGCCTTCCTGGATTTCACCACCAAGTTTTCGACACCTCTATTGCTCGCGGACAATAAGGAGGAATGGGAGATCGCTTGGTCAACTTGGAAACATACAACTCGATTCCGAACGTGAAAGCTATAGAATCAAAAACTTTTAAATACAGCCACAACAACGGTAGGGACTGGATGAAACTCGTCGTTACAGAAGGTTCCTACAAATTAAAAGCGATAGAAAAAAAACATCTACAGGGAACTAGAGAAGCGTCAGCAGTGGGATATCCCGAACGATGCCTCGTACCTTTGTATCATCAGCAACCCAATACTTTGAAATGCTAGCTACATATCTAGACAAGAGATCCAAGGTGGATTTCTCCGTTTCCGATCCAACAACCACGGAGAAGTCCAACAAGTTTACTTTGCAGGCGACGTAGGTTGTAATAATAAAATGTTCACTCCCTGATTGAGTAAAAGCCATTCCAAGATGGCGGGTGTGAACAGACACACCTCTGTCTTCACCTGCTAATTTTATTTGTGTATTGTTTTTATATTGTTACCAAGACAAGCAATAATTTGCCAAAAATTTAATTTCATGTCTTCCTTTTGCTGTTTGTGGGCTTTTACTCAATCAGGGAGTGAACATTTTATTATTACAACGCGGAGAAGTCATTTGGATTTGAGCCCAGAATGTACGTACAAGGTGCCAATATCACCAAAAACACGGCCAATATTCTCGATGTCAATTCCATCTTGGTACACTGCAATCTGGTAGGCAATTCTTACATGGTCGAGACAACAGATCCTATACTCGTTCTTTCCTAATTGTGCACCGGGGTACAAGCTAGTGCAATCTCCCCACAAGTTGATCTCTTTGCCTGTAACCAGCAAAGCCATTCACTTGATTAGAATATGGCTAACCGACCAGGATGATCGTCCACGTATTTTAAGGGTGAAACCGTGACTTTGAGACTGCAGTTTAGGAAACGGTAGAGAATACTGCAAACAAACAAACAAACAATTTTTTTTACATAATAAAAGGGTATAAATTTGTATCAATTAAATGTTCGACTTCAAGCCCCAACAAACCTTCTACCAAACAACAACAACCGTCGAGTCCCAAGCTAAGTGCCGACAATTCCTGACCCCATCAAATGCGGTCTTTCTGATAACCTCAGCTCTAACGCAAAATAGAGACCGTAGAGGATACCTAATTGTTCAGGAGTCTTTTACCCTGGACGACTACACTCCGATAATGGGTGCAAACTTGAACAATGTGAGCTCAAAACTTAGAATAGTGGTTCAGAACGGAGATTTTTTTCACCCATCCTCACCAGAGTTACCTGTACGTGATGGGTTCCCTGGTAAAGGCGAGAGATGGGTCAGCTTATGCGGCCAACGACAAGATAGCTCTCATAAACAACGCAATAGCCTACCGCTTTTCAAACATCAAGTACCATATAGGGGACAAGACCGTGGACAAGATTAATCACCCAGGATTAGCCAGCACCATGAAAGGAATCATCTCCAACAGCCCTTAAGACCAAGCCCACGTAGCAAATAGGGGATGGTGTCTAGACAGCGGCAATGCCAGTACAGTCGACGACAGAACGAACGTCATCTTCAAACACAAGAGAAACGTACTTCTAAGCGCCCACACCCCGAAAGGTTCTTTCGCTTATACCATCCACCTCTCCTGTCTCCTAGGATTCTTCGAAGATTACACCAAAGCGATTTACAATATTCAGCAGATGTTGATTTTGATGCAGACTGGATGCACGAATGCCATCTTCCAAGACACAGGAGTAGCCCCGGGAAAGATTGTTCTAGAGCATGTATCCTGGAACCTTCTCCACGTAATCCTTTCAGACGTGCAGAAAAATAGTTTGTATGGGCTAGTGGATGCTGGCATCACGGTACCCATGGCTTTCAGACACTGGTACTCGGATATGCTCGATTAACCCTACAACTAGCTGTACGTGAAGATTGATCACGACAAGTTCTATCGAGAAGTGGAGATACGCTATAATTGGATTTCAGACTGGGAGGGAAATGGACCAGAACAAAAATTCGGCCGTCTTCAATCGTTGCAGCCTAACGAATGCTCATGTGACGCTGCACTCGGAAAGATATCCTTTTCTTGGCATAAATGCAGATTTGCCAGTGGAAACATCTCGAATATATATCAAGACTTACCCAACCTTAGGAAACAGTATTACAACTAGTCGTTAACAAGCCCGGCCTTTGACTTTTCAACTTTCGCAAAGAATTTCCCGCTTATTTTGAAAGATTTAAATTCGGAGCTCACGTACCAGCCAACACTAGATTCTACGCCTTGGTTATCATTCTCCAGCTTATGACCCTCAAGTTGGATAAGAGCAAAGTCGAAGTTGTAACATGACTCAATAAACTCAATAAATGAAAAAAATGAGAAAAAAAAAACACAAAATTACATATATAAGTAAATAAGTACATCCACCAACCCCCTTCAATTATTAGTTTCCCAGAATTGGGGTATGCTTCGATAAATCAAGGTCGGAAAAACACTGCATGTTCGTCTGTCCAACTCTCAGTTGAAGAAGTCCAACGTATCTACACCATTAACTAAAATGCAGCAGTCAAAAATTTAAAGGCTCGAACTACAGGCCGGGGACTGAACCCTAAATTTTCATGTACACAAGTCCGGAAAGGAGGATTTTTGCCCACACTCCTCCTCCCAGGTCTTGCAGCCTTCGGAGCTACGGCTGGTGGAGCTGCTGGAATTGTGAAGGCAGTCAACGATGCCAATTCTAACGCGAGACAGCTCACAGAAATAAAGCATCACAACGCGATGATGGAGGCAGTAACCTTGCGGAAAGGCAGTGGATTAAAAAAACTGCCAGAGTTGGTCGGGGATTTAATCTGAAGCTGGCATACTGTTGAACAATCCCTTAACGAACTTAGACTTTGCCAAATACGTTAAAATGTTGGGGATCCGTACATTCAGAGGAGTTTATTCAAAAAACCTGCTACCTACCATTCCAGAGCATCCGATTGTGCTATACTGAACTTGCAGGACTCGAGAGACGGTGATGGAATGCATTGGACCGCGTATTACATAAAGGGAGGTTCGTGCACCTTCTACTTGAATTCGTTTGGCGTTAAACTACCGACAGAGCTCATGGCATACCTCGTAAACAGGAAAATCATCTGGAACCCGAGGAGGATACAAGCGGCCTTCAAGATATTATGCGGACAATATTGCTTAGCCGTTGTCTACTATATTAATAAAGAACTAAATAAATTTGTTCGAAGTGGTGGAGAGGTTTAGTACCTGATGATACGAGGGGAAAACAGTGGCAGTGAAGAAAAATGAACTTGGTGGCAGCCTTACGATGGGGTGAAAAAAGAACTTGGTGGCAGCCGTCTGATAGATTGAGGTGTGAGGTTTAGTAAAGGGAAAACAGATTATAGACCGTTTTGCTCTAGGACTAGCGGTTAGTGAGTTACAGCCAGTTATTTACAAAATGAACTTAGTGAAGTTACCCGATGAATAGTGTGAATACCTATGTGAAAGAGACCAGCTAAGAGCAAAAAGGCAAACAGCTCAAACAATAAAAAGCTCAAACGTAGCCGACCGAGTATTGCACCCGGATTTTTAAAGAACGTTATTAAGTATTGTAGTCATTAGAATGAGAGTAAATACAAATTAAAAATACATTTTTATTCGTTCTGCCTACAATAGGCCCAAAGCCTGTTTTCTAGTAATTATTTGTCAATCAATCTGTGGTCTTATTTTACTCCCTACCAGTTAAGTTCCTCCCCACTTCCATATTTACCATTCACCCCATGGTTGGGTTAATCCCAAACTACTCCTCAATCTATAACAAGTCTCCCTTCCTTGAAAAGAAAGTCCCTGAGAAGCACGTGACCAACCTAGCAGGCAGAACAATCAAACCACTTCTTGATCCTGAAAAGAGATACATAGTAATAAATAACAAATGATGATCAACATGCCAGCTCCTTACTTTGGTCAACTTTTTTTCTGATATACTTGTTGTTTACCTAACTCCTGGTCAAGGGGGCAACTGTTGGGAGAACCCAGCTGTTTACAGGGTTATATGAGGGGATGGGTGGGAAAGAGAATGATTAGGTCCGCGCGAGGGTTTAACATTCCCATGATGGGAGGTGAGGATTGGTTTACTACCCAACGTTAGGAGTGGTAGAGTTAAAGACACCCTGCAATTTTAAAGGTAAACTTGTGAATTTACAAAGGCTCCTTCTCCACTGCATGTTACAATGGTAATTTAAGTGCTTTTGTCAAAATGTGGCAACTTTATAACCTGGTACGAGGATGTTTGCGTCAATAATTTTATGTTCATGTGGTACGTCATGGCTTTCTCATTATTACTATACATAATTCTGTTTGCACACATTGCACAACATTTGGGATATACAGCTGACTCTGACGTTTGGGCCTCTGCAACGACGGTTTCCACAGCTTCCTCCTACTCCTTAAGCTAGGGCCTTAGTGGGCCTCTTTACCTTGCTATGTATTCTGTATACTGTATATCTTTATTAATGTATTCCAGTAATGCTATGTACTTTGATGTATGGTCCAGTCCCTGGAGATCAGTGGTCAGGATGGCTCTGGCCTTGCCTGCCCCTATGGGTAGCTGCAAGCAGAGGTGGCTCATGGGATACCAGGATATAGTACAGGAAGTACCTTGCACCACCAGTGGCAGGTACTGGCTACAGCTCTAGATACTTAAGGCCTTGCAGCCCCTTGCATTCTGACTCTGGGAGCTAGTCCCTAACCAGCTAAGAACTCTTCCTGAAGTGTGCCACTCTGCTAGAAGCCCTGATCAGAGCATCCTTGAACCCCTGGACAACATCTCCTAAGGACAGACCGCGTGGCCCTGGAATAAACCCTGAATTTACCATCCTTCTGGCGTTCTTCCTTCTACCGGGCATAGAGGGGGTTGCACCACCCAGTGTAGCAGTCGGGCAGGAAGGCAAGGGCCCTGTGCAACAGTCATGGGAAATGTCAGTACCTGCATAAGATTTCAATGTGTTTTGTACTTAAATTAGTGTTAGGGTACTGTTGACATTTTTTAATATTGTTGGTGTTTGAGATCATGGTTCAAAGGTCCAGGGTTTTCTCCTTGGATTTCTCCAGCTAAATTATCCCTATTATTGTCTACTCTATGTAGTTGGGCAGATAACCTGGTTTGGATTGGTTTGGCTCCATAAAAGTAAAAGCAAACATAATAACAATAATAATAAACTTTATTGCAGACAAACAAAATACATTAAAGAGTAAACAAGAAAATGGTATCGCCAGAGTTTACAAAGGGCGAAGTTTAGGCATAAAGGCCCAATCTTACACCTAAGCCAAAACAAAATAAAACCACAAACAAACAAACAACAAAAAAATGCTAAAAATAGAATACAATTATGTAAGGCTAATACTTTAAAACATAAACAAAAAAATCAAAAAAATCAAAAAAAAGTGCACAAAAGAAAGAGGAGGAGGGGGATGGGGGGGGGGGGTTTCTACTACACTAGGAATTACAGAAACGTTGGTAAATACGGTTTTTAAATGCTTGAAGAGAAGGGGCGTTCTTGATTTCTGCAGGCAGATCGTTCCATAACTTAATTCTTTGAGTGAAAAAGGAAGATTGGTATTTATTAGTTCTACATCGGGGAGGTGTGAAACTGCAACTATAGCTGAGTCTGGTAGGATTTGTGAGTCGCAATAGCAGAATTGAAAAGTTCAAACAAACAGGATGGTTCTTTAAATTTTAGTGTCTTATACACCATCACAAGTGAATGCAAAGCTTTCTGTTTTCCATAGTAATCCATTTAAGCTTGTTTGTATTTTCTCTGATACTCTGCTACTTTTTAATATTAATAAACAAAAACGTATCGTTAAAAGTTCAAAGTAAGGGTCTAAAAGTCAAAACCTGTAAGGAACAAGGACAAGCTTTGACTGTAAGGGTCTAGGTGTCAAATTTGCCCAGTAAGACGCTGCTAAGCATTAGACCCTTACTACCCGGTTTTTGACAAACAGCTGTCCGAAATCGTCCTATAAAGACCCATAAGATGATCCAATGATAGTGGGGGTGTGGGTTTCCTACTTTGATTTAGGTTGACATTTTTTTCGGTTTGGTAACATGACAGCGATTCCAAGCAAGAAAACCTGCTACTAGCGTAAGCGTGTACACCCATTGTGTCAGAGTTACTAAGTCATTAATAAATAGACATAAATCGCAGGAAATAATATAAGGAAAATTGTAAATTACCTAACAGGGAAAATCGTACACTAGAAATAACGTAGTTCAGTAGGCCATCTTTATGCAGTTACATTTCATCGGAGTGCAACGGAGAGATTAAGGCGCTATGCAAGTGATCTGGGGCGAACTGGGTGGCTGGTTTGAATCCGGGTCATGCCATTCCAATTTAACGTAAGTGCATAAAGGTGGCTTACTGAACTACGTTATTTCTAGTGTAGGATTTTCGCTGTTGGCTAATTTCCAATTTTCCTTACTAAGTCATTAACATGATCACCGGGTAGTAAGGGTCTAATGCTTAGCAGCGTCTTACTGGCCAAATCTGACACCTAGACCCTTACAGTCAAAGCTTGTCCGTGTTCCTTACAGGTTTTGACTTTTAGACCCTTACTTTGAACTTTTAACGATACGTTTTTGTTTATTAATCCGTGTTACTTTGAGAATTGTAATAAATAAGTGTGGTGGTGGATGAGGGGTGGGGTACGTGTGACACCTTTATAATTAATTTGTTGTTTGTTTTGTTGCGCCGCCTTTAAGCTCGGAAAATAGCTATGACCCTTACTAACCCGGCTATCGCTAGTGTTAACAATAGAAACAAATCCTTTAATCTTCAGCCTATGTCTTGCAGCTGACGTTTGCTAAATGGCATTGTTGCATAATAACAATGTTTAAAACAATGTAAAACAATCAATCTGGTCGTTTAGAGGTCCGTAACCCCTGAACCACTTGACCAATTAGAAAAGCCCTTATGGAAAGGGCACATCTACGGAGCAATACCTGTAAAATGAGCTAAGAACCAGCTTTACTGAACAAATAGTTTGACCTGTAGAGAGGACAGACGAAAGGTACATCCCCAGAACATGACCAAGAAGAAGACCAAGACCAAGAACAAGAAGTTGACTATTTGGTTCCTCTCTGTATCTTGGGTTTGGCTGGACTGAATTTCACAATTTTTGGACTGTAGACAGGCCTTGTCTAGTCAAGGCTAGATTCCAAGGTTGGTTAAATTTTTTTAATTTTGACGGAGTTATAAGCTATCAAAGTTGAAAGTTTAACACAGAGATCCTAGGTCGACCCTTACTAACACTGGCTATCGCCAGTGTTAATTAAAAATAAAACGAACACAAGCGTTCTGGACTTTCTGAACTTGGTTCAGCAATGTTTTTGAAGCACTGAAATAAATCAAATCACCATAATCCAGTAATGGAATAATTAATGCTGCCACGAGATTACGTTTAGTTTTAATGTTAAGAAAATGCTTGAATCTTGCAAGATATCTAAGCCTTTGTAACGCAGAATGGCATTGCGTGCTAATATGATCCGCCCAGGACAAATGCTTGACTCTAAGGAAAGATAACTCTAAGGTTTTTTACATGATGGGACGTTTTCCATTTAACAGTATATAATTGCAACAGAATTGTGGTGAGAAAGCTCGTTTAGAGTACAAGCTTGAAATAACTGGGGCGACGTAATAATAATATGTTGACATTTGTTTTCATTGAGTGAAAGACCGTTTGCACTTGACCAGTGGATAATGGTATCACGGTTATCATTAAGTTCGGAAAGTGTAATGGCAGCATTTTCAAGAGAAATCTTTTTTCCGGTCTGTACATCATCGGCAATCATATGATGATCACATTGGTGATGCAGTCTGGGAGATCATTTATGAAAATAGAAAAAAAGAACAGGCCCAAGGATAGATCCTTGAGGAACTCCAGACGCAACATCCATAAATGATGAGGTATTATTGTGTACACGAACGCATTGTTTGCGACCAGTAAGGTAACATGTAAACCACTTTACAGCAAGAGCATCAAGGCCAATGGCGTGGAGCTTGGCTAACAGAAGAGCATGATTAACTGTATCGAAGGATTTAGCAAAATCCAAAAGCACAAGCGAAGTAAATTTAGTCATCAGTTGCCTTAAGAATCTCATCAGAAATTTTAACAAGCGCTGTAGTTGTGCTGTGTTTGAAACGAAACCAGATTGTTTTGAATTAAGAATATTGCATTCATCAAGGTAGCTTTTGAGCTCATTGGCTACATCACGTTCAAGAACTTTAGACAAACAAGGCAAAATGCTAATGGGGTGAAGGTTTGTAACATCCTTAGATCTACCACTTTTTTAAATAGAGTTAATAACTGCTAATTTCGAGATAGTGGGTACACTGCAAGACGTACTAGAGAAATTAATTATGTGGGCAATTGCTGGGACAATAAATGGTAGAAATAACTTAATTATTTTAATATTAATGTTGTCGAAACCATTAACACTAGTAGTAATGCTGCTAATAATATCAACGACTTCATTCTCAGTTATGGTGCAAGAGTGAATGTTGTATTCGGTTTAATGTTTAGACAAGAAGATATTTGAATATTAAGCAAATTTGGATCGAAGTTGGCAGAATTTTGATTTTCAATAAAATGTTTGTTAATGGTGTATGGATTGATATCAGTATCCTGACTATCAAAAGCTTTTCCATGAACCTGCAGCTGCCCGAGACGATTCCACAACAATTTAGTGTTCTTTTCATTGTTAATCCAGTCATCAAATGTTTTGACCTTAGCGAATCTAAGTCTTTTTGACTGTATTCCTTAAAACTTTGTATTTTTCCCAATGAACAGGTTTCTTAGTTTTATTAAATAATGATTTTGCTCTATCACGCTTTTTCTTGAGAGTTCGAAAATCATTGTTAATCTAAGGAGAGGCTGGATTTTTAGGTTTAAAAGTTACATACACATGAACATCCATCAACTCTGTAATAATATTATTTAAAGTGGAAACTTTGTCATCAATGGTTGGCTTATCATAAATAAAAAACCAAGGAGCATTAGCTGCATCAACTTCAAACAAATAAGGTTCTTCCAATTCCTGGCTGTAGCAGTATTTTGAGAAATCTCAGGAACAAGAACGTCATAAACGAAGTACACAGAGTTATGATGACTGATGCCCGGTTGGATAGCCTGGTCAATGAGTTTAATTTTATCTTCTTGTCTAATCATTACAAGGTCAAGCAGAGATTCACTAGCATTGCAAAAATAGGTTGGCTGGTCTACCAGTTGTGAAAGACCGTGAAAGTTACAAATATTTTATATTGTATGGTATCCTGGGGTGGAAAGGTTCATTAAATTAATATTAAAGTCACCAACTAAAATGACGTTATCAATATCACTAACGAAGTTATAAAGAGAGTTATCAAGAACTTAAAGGGATGAAACAGGAAGGCTAGGTGGACGATGCACAATGCCCAAAGTAATAGAAATAGTTTTAGTTTGAATCTTAAGCCAGAGTTGTTTTAGATCACCTTCATTGCTTGTATTAGCGTTGGTATTATTTTTAATGTAGGCGGCAACACCTCCTGACCCTTTATGGACTCGGTCGTTTCTAATCAAATAATAGCCTGTAATGTTGACTAAATAATCATCAATTGATGGCTTCAGCCACGTTTCAGTAATAGCAACAATGTCAAAATTCCGAGCCATTACATATCTACTCAGTCCAGAAAAGTGTGGAATCAGTGACTGAACGTTAGACAGACGAACTTTCAATACGTTATTAAATTTCGAAAGGTGTTCCTCAATTTGCATTTGTAGGCCAAGAAAAGTGTTATCGTTGGAGGAATCCTCTGAAGCACTGCTGTTAAGACTAGTTTTAAAAAAAAGAATCAAAAAAGTTAAAAGGAACGAAACCTGCTTTTACACTAACATCATCCATAGTGAGGGATAGTTGGGGGTAAAGAATGCCTAATCCATTCAAGCATCCAAGCAAATCTTACTAGCGAGGTCAAAGTGGGACAGACAGAGAGGGGAAGGGGGAATGATAATTATAGGGGACAGAAAAGACGGAAGCCTTGCCAGGGAAGAGGAGGCATGACCTACAAAAGAGCGGTCTCCAACGAAAGAATGTAAGACGAAACATTTCACATGAAAAAAGAACAGTTAAAAATAAAGTAGAAAAAATTAGCCTAACGCAAAAAGAGCAAACAGAAAAAGTTGAAAAAGATATTGAATTAAAAAAAAATTCTTACAATTAAATTAGGAAAACCACTTACAAAACAAGAAGCAACTAAAAATAGAAAAAAAATAGATTAAAAATTTGATAAAACTAAATTAACAAAACCACTTACAAAGCAAAAAGCAACTAAAAATAGACAAACAGTACAATGTGACATTATAAAAACAAGAATGAAAAACAAGATGCACTAACACTGCATTAGTAATTCGACATGTCGTATGGTAGAATAAAAAAAAAATATCTGTAATTGACGTATGAGGTTGGAACGGTAGACATACCAACAGGACACTACTAAAAAATTTAAATACATGGTGTACTATATTGCACATTATATTAAAAAAAATTGTCTCGTAACCTTTGCTACTGCGATACGGCAAATGAGCCAGAATTTTGTGTGCGACGATGTTATCACTGACCAGATAAGTTTTCATCGGACGCTGATATTGGTTTTCTTACAAAAAAAAAACTGAAAGCTTCGTTGTTTTACAGTTTCCCGTACCCGTTGTTCTTGTTCATCAGACTTTTACATTTTTAAATCTTCAAACTCTTTGTTTCACAAATTCTGCAGGTAATTGGGTGGGGCCGGGGGGCGGCCAGTAGGAGAAATCATACTGCGTTGAAGGTACGTGAGATTGACTACTTTAAATTTATTTACACTTTTTAGGTGTATTAACAAAAGTTAAAATATCCACACGAAAATTGTGACAAAGTCCATATTGAATATAACACTGCAATTTCATGTGGCCAGTTTTTGTTAGGCTACCCAATACAAAGTACTTGTTTTACTAGCATTTTATAATTATCGTTATCGTTATTATTTGTAATTTTAAATCTGTGGTTAAAACTAATGTCGAACCAATAAAACTTACGTGAGTCTTCCTGTTACGGATTAAAAAAAAATCTGAAAGTCGGAGACCATTAGGAATATCCCGCCCTTCCCTCCCTCTGGCCAGTCCGCCACTGTGAAAACAGGACATCATTCGCTTTGCTCACTCGTTCAATAAGAAACAACACCACAAATACGCGTAATAAAATACTGTAATATATCGCACCCGAAAAGCAGCGAGGATGGCGCAGTAATTAACAGCAAAAGTCTTATATGAGCATCACATTCATTGTACCATCCTGATTCAATCATAGAAATTCCGTGTACCATCCATTTCACCGCAAAGGTAAGTGATGACTCACTTTGTGTTGTTCTGCGCCATAGGAGGGGAGCCATCTGGACGTACACGATAACCTCTAACCGACCACAATGTTGAAGAGCTGACTTGCCAAAATGCGCAGTTACACGTCGCAATTTTTCGTATGATGGGCGTTGTGTGCACACCTTTAAGCTGAGGAAGCGCTGACGTCAGCCACTGATCGTGTACTATTTGACGACGGTTTTTCGCTCAGAGACCTTTTTAGAGGTTAGCAAACTAAAACCGACCTAACTAAATTAATTTCAGCGTAATACCTTGTGTGCTGGCGCACTGCAACTCACCCACCCGCATACTTGAATTTCGTCGGATCAGAATTGAACAAATGTGTCTGGTTTTTGAGGAGATATCGCTGACGTAAATCGGCTACTCCCGTTTTTTGGCCACAACCACATTAATTCGGCGTGTGACACGTCGAATTAAAAAAATCGGTTGTAACATAAAACTAGAATGGAACTAGACAGAGAAAAAAATTATTTTTTTCTAATAATATTATTGATATCAGCCTCGGAGCTGATGGGTACCTTTTTGTTGTTTAGCAGACCAAAAATTTGTCCATCCTGGGTCCACCTAGCTTGGAAATGTTTGCTTGCATGCACTTTTTTATACAAAACAAGCCGTTGTGTAGTGAGGTTTCCAGGTATGGAAATCCTACTACCCTTTAGAAGTTTTTTATTTGAGTACAATAGGTATCGCTACTTGTAAGATAAAAATCGCACAATGATAGGTCGATTACATTTCCTTTCAGTTGACCCAGTCTGTGAGTTCGCTGAATTGCGGAACCATTGATGGCAAGTTTAAGCTTAGATTTAAAAAGATTAAGCATCATCTTTTCACAGTCCTCATGTCTTCTTCAGGCACACCATGAATAAGTAAATTATGGCGACGTTGATACGTATCAACACCATCCAACCGATTACGAACCTTGATTATTTTATTTTAGAGATCGGTAATTTTGGTGTTGAGGGAATCTTCAACAATAGCAGTAACTTCTTTAACTGTTGAAGACACGATTTCTTGAAGCACTGGCTTGACCGCGCAAAGCAAGGATAACTTTAGCGTTCAAGTCGCCAAGAGCAGTGTTTACTGCATTGGTAATTTCGGAGGATCAAAACGAACGTAGCTCAACAGTCAGCTCCTTCAATTTTTTGCTTCCTGGCAAGTTATGCGGCTGAGGATTTACAAGTTTAGTAGCATTTGATGACTGTGCCGCAGAATCTGATTCGAGATGCTTTACCGGGGATTTCTTGATAGTTGTGCTGTTGCGTATCATTTTAAACAAGTGGACGCCGTAGTAATTTGACGGTAGCTTCAACCCCAGGCTTAGCCACTGCAACAACCCTTTAGTGCGAAATGGTGTCACAGCAGGTTTGCCACGGTTGGCTGCACACGGGAGCCCTCCAAAAACACGACCGCTCTGCTCTGCTCATATGTTTCTTTCAATTGTGTGGATATTGTTCCCAGCGCCTGCCATGTAATTGTTATTTTTATGTGGTTCTGTTTTAGTCCCTTCTGCATTAAGTTACCCTAGGAACATGGAGAATTTTAGTGGTCTTATTAATTTAAATCAGACACATCCTGGTCAAAATGAATCTATTCTAGGTATTAATCATCACTATTGTGGGTTGAAGCCGTAATAGGTGTTTGGTCTTGCGCTACAACGTGTTTGGACAAGGGAACTGTATTAAGCACTACGTTGGACACTAGTGCTTAATTATTAACACTGGCGATAGCCAGTGTTAGTAAGGGTCGACCTAGGACCTCTGTGTTAAACTCTCAACTTTGAGAGCTTATAACTCCGTCAAAAGTAAACATATTTTAACCAAATTTGGAATCTAGCCTTGACTAGTAAAGGCCTGTCTGCAGTCCAAAAATTGTGAAATTCGGTCCAGCCAAACCCGAGATGCAGACAAGGGCCAAATAGACAACTTCTTGTTCAGCTTCTTCTTGTTGTTGTTGTTCTGGGGATACTTTCGTCTGTCCTCTCTACAGGTCAAACCATTTGTCCTATAAAGCTGGTTCTTAGCTCATTTTACAGGTATTGCTCTGTAGATGTGCCCTTTTCATAAGGCCTTTTCTAATTGGTCAAGTGGTTCAGGGCTTACGGAGCTCTAAACCACCAGATTGATTGTTTTACATTGTTTTAAACATTGTTATTATGCAACAATACCAATTAGCAAACATCAGCTGCGAGACATAGACTGAAGATTAAAGGATTTGTTTCTATTGTTAACATTGGCGATAGCTAGATTAGTGAGGGTCAGCCTAGGGTCTCTTGTGTTAAACTATCAGCTGTGACCGCCAACTGCACTGTTTTACAGTTTAGCTGCAATTCTAAAAGTAACACGAATTAATAAACAAAAACGGAACGTTAAATGTTTAGAGTAAGGATCTAAAAGTCAAAACCTAGAAGGAACACGGACAAGCTTTGACAGTTAGGGTCTAGGTGTAAAATTTTGTCAGTAAGAGGCTGGAAAGCATTAGACCCTTACTACCCGGTGGTCAGCAATAAATACATTTTCATGAAAAACTGGAAATCATCCTACAATGACCCATGTGATGATCAAGTGGTAGTATGGTTATACATTTCCTGCTTTGCTTTACGTTGAAAATTATTTTTCAATTTAGTAACATGCCAGCATATTCGTAGCAAACAGCATTATGGTAATCCTCTACCATAAATCTACGAAATATAATAAAAATTCTAAAGCATCAAAAGACAAAATGCCAAACTTCACAAGAAAATTGTGTTATTAAAGTTCCAAAACAATATTCTAAGAACAAAGAAAACCTGCTACAACCGTTCATACACACGTTCAGTCCGAAGAGACTAGAACTAATCTAACCACCGGGTAGTAAGGGTCTAATGCTTTCCAGCCTCTTACTCACAAAATTTTACACCTAGACCCTAACTGTCAAAGCTTGTCCGTGTTCCTTCTAGGTTTTGACTTTTAGATCCTTACTCTAAACATTTAACGTTCCGTTTTTGTTTATTAATTAATGTAGTGCTTAACAGTTAATTATTAACTGTACATGGCTTCCCTATGTATGGGCAGAATCGAGAGCGGCCTTAAAGTTGTGTAATTTTAGGAGAGGAAACAGCCAGGCCCGGGCTGACTGAGGTATAAGGGGTAGCCGCTGCATCCCCAGTAAGAGCTATCAGGGGCGTAAAAATAGTGTTAACAAAACTTGTGATTCAAAATTAAATTTTGTATGAGGTATATTGATGTTTGACGTAATTATCCAATTAAAGAAAAGTAATTCTTCTACGTTTTCCTTTGGTTTCCAGCCCACTAACTGATGTGAAAGCACTCCAAGATATTATTTTAAAGGAAACTTAGCTAAATTTTTGTTTGCCTCAATTCAGAGGCTAGCTGGCCCTTTTTTTCCAACGTTTTTTCTTCCAGAATTTCCATTAAAATTCACTTAAAAATACATTTTAAAGCAAATCCTAAAAGTAAAAATGTTTGAAAAAAAAAACGGGAACAAACAACTGTACATTTATTATTACCAGCTATTAATCACAAGCCTAGTAGTTATTCATCGCACCAGACTTGTAGTGTTTAAGGCTTGAAGTAGAAACAGGCACAAAATTACCAGCTACACCCCATTAAATAATTACTTGACCCGGGCCTGGACACAGTAGAGGTCTGCGGCAGTCATGCCAATTCGAAAGCTACGCTTAAGACTTTACGACAGTGAGTGCAGGAAGTCTATGGACTGGCGTTGTCGTGTGCTACCCAAATGTTTAGCGTGCCCTGCAACCAGCTGCGTGTGACCTATTGCATTTCAAGTGACATGTACTACACTACCAGGAGTACATAAAGTAAAAAGAGTAAAGTGGTCTGTGGCCACATGGTTCTCTCGATTGCTTAAATAGTAACCAGCATATAAAAAATAGGAATTCGACCAGTGCCAAGAATGGAATCAGTATCATAACCTTCTTACATCTACATATAAACCAACTGATTTACTGAATGAGCTATGTTCACGTAACAGAAAAATGTTTTAAAAATTTCCGGTAAGTTTAAGTACAATAATTTGTTAGTACGCAACTTCGCCGAGTCGGTGCTATTACCGTCGTGTTATTGGACATGCCTGAATACTACACAACATTCTTCAGTCCTAATCAAACTCCTTACAGGTTCTGAATATCCTGAAGACACGTCTGCTGTTAAATGCATTGTATTCGGTGTAAAGCGCTGTTGACGTATTCCTGATCTAAACTCGTTAAGGCAGTCGGAAATAAGCCAACTGCGATTACTGCATATTTTTAAACGCAATAATTCAGTAGAAACGACATCTTTTGTGTGGTGATGACCACGTTCAGAGCAACTACAGGGTGGTCCACAAAAAGCTGACGACCCCAAAATTTTTCGAATTCAATTCCGTTGAAAAAAAAGGTGAAAAATAGAACTATGTGTTCTGGATAGAACGTGCGATTCTGAATCGAATACTGTTGTCCCCAAATTACAGTTTTCCCCGCCCCTTATTTAAAAAAAAATTAGAACCAGGAGCGGATAGATATCAACTCTAATGAAACGGAAAGAGTTTTGAAAGTTGAAAATGACCTCTAAATCATCATAACGTTCGATTCAGGTAACCGTTACGTGGCAGACTAAGTACAAAACGCAAAATCAGTGTGCACGCCTCCCACCTCCCCAACAACTCCTGCCCAAATTCCAGTTTATTTAAATGTCTTAAGTTTCGTGTTCGACTAGAGAATATTATTGTAGCGTTATGTTGTGTACAGAAGGGTGATATCACCTGGAATAGACTCGCAATAACCTTCACCCCCCCCCCCCCCCGCCGCTATAATGTGAATGGGTTTTCAAATTTTTTACCTTGCTAAAAAAATACAATTAAGTGAGGTCCCTTAATCACACCCTTTCCCACTACCAGGTTAGGGCCCCGCGCACTAAGCCACGCGACCAGGTTGCTGCGGCCAACGGGAATGCTTTTGGTATAAGTAGCACCACGGACTTCGCCGCTAGGGGCAGTCAATCGTAGCGGCCACTGCTCGACCACTGGCCGCACGACCTGGCTGCCCAGTGCGCAGGGACCTTAATGTGACAGACGTAACAAAATCAGTAAATTACGGCAATCTCTCACGCCGACTTCACACGTTTACATACTACCCGTTTCTCCAGTGGTCCTGCAATCCTTCCCCAAGTTAAAAGGAATCGTCCTTTATGGGTGTACAGCTCCATGCTTAAACCTGCTTGACAGACTTGATGCCTACGAATACCTGCGTTTGCGTTGTAGTATAAATCGTTCATTTGGTTTCGTAGTCTTCATTACGTTTATTTTCGTAGGTTAATTAAGCTTTATTAGGTTTCAAGTAACACCTTCGGCCAATTACAATCCTCAAGGTTTGGGTATTCCCATTTATTTCCATTTTTACCGACTTCGTTTCACAGACATTTGCTTTGGTGGTAGTCACATCCATTACTTTCCTTTTCTTGGTTCCAAACGTAAGTAGTCCAATACCCACGGTTCAAAACCAAGGGTAACATCCGGTATAACAAATGTTAATGAGGTCACATGACCGAGCAACAACAGAAAGAACTCGTTGTCATAGCAACCGATTACCAACTTCCGGTGTCACATTCGTATTTGAAAAGGTTTAAGTATGACTCTGGAACAAGTATATAGGATCCCGTACGTACAACAGCCAATCAGAAACAAGTATGGCTCTAAAACAGAGACACATGACCGGAGAAGAGGGTCAATATAACAAGAGGACATCCTACGAGGAAGTATATAAGTAATGTGCAGTAATTGCTGAATCAGTATATAAATTACTGTTTCAAAAAAAGCAATTGTGGATAAAGGTCAACGATATCGTGAAAGTGTTGGAAGACTGGGTATATCCATACTTACAGTAACAGTAAACAAGACACAATCGTGTAATGTTGTAGAAGAAAAAAACTACATTGTGCATTATAAGGAAAACTCTACATTGAACTGTGAAGAAGAAAGTTTTTTGACGAAGAAGTTTGTCTTTTAGCCGAAATGCAGTCATGAAAGCACATATGCGAGGATTGAGAAAAACAACACATACCTTGATTTCAAGTTTGAAGAATTTGAAAATTTGTATGTACACATGAGTTCAATATTACAAATGAAAACGTGTGATGTTTTATCTGTGAAATAAATAGTATTCTAATACCAGTGCACCTATGTTGGATTTGATGTCAATGTCTTTTAGGGAGAGGTATAAATTAACTACATAAACATAGCATGAAACAGATTTATTTACAGTACGAAACGTAATAATTTACAACAGTGGTAAGAAAGAGGTAAAATAAATAACTACGCAATTATGTACATTACTAAAGACAACATAACTCATTTAATAGTAGGATCATCATCATCATCACTATTAGCAGCATTACTATTTCTAATGGAATAATGTCCATAAGCTAACGTTTGGATCCCACAAGGTAACACCAACCGTTTTTGATCTTGTGCACTTAAAGATAGTTTATTCAGGGTAATATTATAAAAAGTATGTCTGAAGCTCCTAATAGCAGTTTGTTCAAAATTAAAGTATGTATGATCATTCAAACAGGAAAGGAAATCATCAGGAGTAATAATATTCTGCAATACACTTCTCTTTATACCTTTTCCGACCTTCTTCCACTTATCACCAAATGACAAAGCATACAGTTTTGACTTCAACCCTACAAAGGTATCGATAGCCACACCAAGACATTCATCTTTCATAACACCAGGCTTAAGGTAAAAAGGAGTGGTGTTCTGTAGGCTTCGTAAATCTATTTGATATCGTGGAGTTTCTTAACTTTCGCTATTTTCACAATTAATTTCCTTGTTATTGACCTCACGTTTCAAGTTGTTGTAATGTTTTCTCGTGCTAGGCATCAAAATAGATTTTGATACATAATGTATGTCGATCTGTTATACTTGTAGGTATGTACCCTTGCTTTTAGAACTGATTTTATTCACCCTTCCCTACTTTTACTGTAGCTATTTTTGTGCACAATTCGAAGTGATACATTCTCTACCTCTACAGTTATGCAGCGTAGTCAATTACCCCCTTTACAATACTTATACAACCCTAGCTGGGAGGTCAGGTCAGGGGTGGGTAAAGGTGTTATCACCCCTTTATTTCCTCTGTCTACGTTTCTTCACTAGCCATTTATTTGTCGCTTTCAGTTGTCTTCAGTATTCTGGTCTAAATACGTCAAGATTTATCGAAGTATAGTTTGGAATCCGGCGAGTGGTCGGGGCAGAGACCATGATCCAGGGTGGGAGAGTCAGGTCCTGAATTGGGATTTACCATTGTACTGACTTACTCAGCCAACGCTGGTTACGTATTTAATTACCTCATCAGGAAAGGAAGCTGAGTCACGCTGTGTGGCACGAGTTACACATGTGTATGACAGTTGTTATTCTTTTCTCCTTAATTCAATTTCAGTTGAACACTACCTAACAAATAGCACTTACTTCGGAGGCTCAGCACTCACCCAATGTACTACTATTGTTGCGGACTTGTACTTTGGTACACTAAGATTCTATCAAAAAAAGATTTTGTTATATAAACTGCGTTGGAAACAGGAAGCAATACTCTCTGCTTCTCTTCCAATATGTTCTTGTACAGTGTACGATATACAAACCAAGAGATACACCGTAGGTACTTTCACATTCTATGCTCGTGTATGTCTTTATGCACACCTGTTTGTGTGAATAGCTCTCACATAATATGTGAGTAGGTTTGTCTACAAATTAGCAATTTGTAATCGCCATCAAATATTACAGCGTGTTTTTACTTTTTTTGTCAGTGAATATTACTTTTCTTTATTGCTCATGTTCACGTGTAATACAATGAATATGTATTGGTGGTATATTACACACGACGTCAATCGTCATTGAATCTACTATGAAAAGCTCCATGTGTTTGCTTGCACTTGCTTGTTTGGTTGGGATGAAGGAAGCGTGATGTACAACGGTATTTTTGTCTGATTTCCTTAATTTCATATACACATTACGTCTCAGAATGCTTACCACTCGTTCAAAATCAACATATGAAGTGTAATTAAGGTTGATATAATTACGTCCGTAGATATACAATGTTAAAATTATGACGTTTTCATTAATTCGTACTGATACATACATTCGAGTGATTTTTTTTTATTTTTAAAGTGGCGACCTCTACACAATGTCGCTCGATGTACGTCATTGACAGGTGTCAGCTCGCTCGGTAGTTAGCGAGTGCATGCTACACAAAAATGATTCAAGTTTGTGGGAGTATGCTTTGCATCCTGGGTATGAAATGTGATGATCATAAACTTTTCCGAAATGACCAACAAGGTCAATGTCACATGCAAAATGTGTTTACTGTAATTGAACTTTAACGTGAGCGCGAGTTGATAAAAACAATTTCATTTAAATATTTGCAGCTAGATGATGTTTATGATTGTGCATAAATATATAGAAAATAATTTTAATAGATAATGATTACATCAAATGACTTAACCGTTAGTTAGCTGTTATCACCTTTTCTTTATTTTACGTATTGTCACGTATTTTATGTTATTCTCAAAAACAAAACATTGTAATTTTACTCGACGGCTCCATCTGTGAAGCTATAACACGTGAAACTGATAGCTCGTGCGTTTACTTTATGATGGTTGAACCACTCTATTGTGTGACAATTGGGTGCGTCTCACTATCATCTAGTCTAGATTAAAAAAATTAAATTAAAATATATAAATGTATATATATACATTTTACTCTGTGGCTCCATCCATGCACCAGCAGCACGAAACCGAAATTGTCCTAGATGTAAGTAAAGATTGGTCTGAGATCACACCAACACCATTTAGTATCGATTTTCTCAAAAAGCATACAATTGTATATTTGTCGAGGACCCACCACCTATGAGTTAATATCCAAAAAGTACTACACTGGTACTTAAACGGGTTGGTTGGTCACCCCTCTCCCTCTACCGCTTCTCATTTTGTCGTGATTCTTGCTGAAGGTAACAAATTGCTAACGCGCAGACAATTTTATTCACATATCACGTGAGAGCTATTCACACATAATGCAGAAGCTTTTAAAGACAAACACAGGTATACAACTTGAGAGTTCCTATGGTGCATCTCTCGGTTTGTTTATCATACATTTGACACAAGGGTATATTGGAAGAGAAGCTGAGTTTCGTTCCCTGTCTCCTGCTGACCCATGATGTCTAAACGTCATTTTAGATCCCCATTTTTTATCACGTGACGTACAACGCCGTTTCAGTCCACCAATACCAGACAGTACCTCCATCTAGTAAGTAACGTCATCAATCGACATGTAGGAACCGTAGATGTCATTTCTGACCATAATTTTTCTGTCTTGTGATGTACAACATCATTACCGGCTGCCACCTCAATCTGATAGTAAATAATAACATAAAACAGCCAGCGGGGCCATCTACTGTCAACTAACAACCTAAGTCCAACAGTAATGCCTTCTACTGGCAAATAATAACACGAAACAAGCAGTAGCACCATCTATAGACGATCGAAAGCAAGCTTCCATCAATGTCACTGTAGGCACTGTACCATAAATATTACAATGGATTAGTAATAAAACTCCTATGTAAAGCCAAGTTGTTCGCTAGAGTTCGACTGAAATGAAATTTAGGATACAAGAGTGACAATCATATACATGTATAATTCGTTCCACACGGCGTGACGCAGCTTCCTTTCTCGATGAGGTCATTAATTACGTAAGGTCTAAAACCAAGATTTCTCGAAGTATAGTTGGGAAAAAGCAATGTACTGACTTATCCGTGAACCTATAAACCAGGAAACTGATACTCATGCGCTCACATTGTGACGAACGGGTCAGTCCATTGTATGACAAATGGGGGGACGTATCACTGTCATCTAGTGTCGATGACCTCAGAAACAAACTTGTTCAGCTTCCCTGGGTTCCCCTTTCTTCCCTTCTTATAATACTGTATTTAAATCCATTTAGAATTAATGCACAATCAAATTTGTTTTGTTTAATGCTCACAAAGGGATTAAAATAGTAAATGTTTCCTATCGCTATTTTCCATGATTGTACCTCGACTGTGAGCGGTCTTTAAAAGTATGTTAATTAATTAACACGTGCGTTCCCGTGCTCAACTAAAATATGATGGTAAGTGTCAGTTGCCATCATTTCGTGATGCCGAATTTTACACACAAGAAAAAAATATGTTTGTAATTACATTGCCTCGTTATGGAGCATGGTCTGCCTTTTGGCTATCAAATACAGGTGTTCACTTTTAATTAGTGGTATGATGTGCGTCATAATAGCACGAGTTTCAAGAGTTTATTTCCTGGTTTTATCATTTTTCCGCTTATCTCTGTTTAGTATAGGTTGCACGCATCGATTGTAGCTTGCAATTTTTGTCGTTTATTTGTGATTCGAGTCCAACACCATATTTTTTTATTGGTGCTTCATTACGTTATTTTAAACTATTATGACTTACTTGGGTTGATCTTATTTTAATCTATTAGCAACCCGGTTATTCCCTAATTTTCCCCTTAGCCCATTACAGAATTTACCCCCTCGGTATAATTTGCTCGATTTGTTCTCGTTCTCTCGTGATTCTGCTACCTCTTTTGAAGTACCATGACTTAAACGGTTGATTTTTATTTTAAACTGTCGACGACCCGTTACGTTCATAATTTTTTTTCCAACTCGCAATGCAGACTTTATCCGACTAGGTATGATTTTCTGGATTTGTTCGAGTCCTCTAGTAGTCCTCCTACTTCTGCTCATTAGTGGCTTAGTCGTGGCTGAACCCATCTATCGCATTCTTTTTTTTTTCAATGCCATCACTTTTTTGAATTATTAAAAGCTTTTAACATTCTCGTTGTAGTTTACTGGGGCGATGAGACGTATTAAAGTTGTCTGTTCAGTTTTGTTACGTCTCTTCATATTCATGTTTGCATGGTCATACTTCTTCTTGTCCCGTACTGAATATCGAAATGGAATTGAATGCACGTTGTGGCCCGACCTGTGATATTTATGTCGTGTATTTTCCGTTAGGAACCGAAGCGGTGTTTTGTGCACTTCATATATCTATTTGATATTGACCATTCTCCCAAATAACGTTATTTTATTATTTCATTTCTATTTTCCATTCTCCGTTATTTTCTCTTATTTATATGCATACAATTGCTTTCAGAACTACATTATTTAGTAAAAAGTATCTTCCCCTTTTTTATAGTAATTCTTCCTATACGCAATTCGAAGTACTGCTTTTCCCTACTACTATAACGATGCTTTGCAGTCAATAAAAACTACATTTTCCATGGTTAATTACAACGGTTAAAGCACTCTCCTTCATTACTAGGTTGTTCTATAGAATACCCACCGAAAACACACATATGTACAACATACAACACTGTACGAATGGAATAGAAATTTCGGGTAAATGTCTTCACAACTATGACTACTAATTTTACTAAATGGATATATGTTATTTAAATGGTAACACTGTGACGGATAACGAATATTGAACAAACTGATGATTTTACTATGCTTATTTACCATAATTGATTTTTCTGTATTTTTCCTTTCATTTAATTTCTACAGTTGTCTCTTTATTACCTGACATTACTTGTTACAGTTAATTTTCCTGTATTTTCGTGTTTTTTATGTTTTGTGTCTTAATCCGCCATTTCTTGTTTTGTATCCATAATCAACAGTTACTGTTCCCCATGCATTACTACCGGCTGTCATCTAACGACTCGTTACGTTCAATTGATCCTCATCACCTATCACACTTCCTACAACATTCGTTGCTCCATAATGGGTTGAGGTCTGCCTGTTTTGTTTCATAGTACCTGGTTCGATCCCGACTCCAACCAAGTTTAAGGTGAACATTTTTCAGCCTTATTTACAGACATAAAATAATGCCATGAAAAGTGACTTCTGAGAATAGTAAGGAGTAAGAAAGCTAATCATTTTTTTAAGTGCAATATTTACGTGTTTATCATCCACGCGTATATGCTGACTTTTCCTTGATATTGACCGAATACTTCGGTTCACCTACCACACACGTGTCATTATTCAGCCACTCTACGTCAGTGCATATTATCATTTTATACGTTCATCCTTCCTCTTGAATTAATCACTGAAACGGAATTGAAAGCACACCGCACACCAATCTGTGATCTTTGTTTCGTGAATTTTGCAACTAGGTTCCTTTTAAGTATTGTTTTGGAGTCATTTCGTTTTCCATTTCTCGTCAATTTCTATTTATTTAGATGCATGACCCTGCTATTAGAACTGCATTTATTTAGCCTTCTCTACTTTTACAGATTTTCAGTTATGTTTCTAGGACGTCGCATTTTAGGGGGTTCATTTATCTATTTATATTAGCCTGTCTCTCGAATTACCTTATTTTCTCATTCATTTCGGGTTTCTAGTAAGTGGTGTTTTGTATGAACGCTGAACTTTGTACTTAACGTTTTTATTGTAATTTTTGTATTTGCCGGTCTACTTATGTCATCCACTCTAAACCACTATTTTCCTTACAGTTCCCCTCACCTTCTTAGCTACAGGACTGGTAAAAAAAAAATATTAGTGTTTTGTAGTTATTTACATGCATGACCCTGCTTTTAGATCCGAATTTTTTTTATCCTTTTCTACTTTTACAGTAATTTTTTTTACATAATTCGAAATATTGCTTTTCTCTACCACTGCAACGATGCACTACAGCTATCAAACCCTACTTCAGGTTCGTGACGTCATTACGGTTGCTATGGATAACTGTCATGACCGACTTCCTCGTTTGTGAATGACTAGGGCTAGGTCACGTGACCTGTTACTGCTCTCTGATTGGTTGCAAAGGTTTTGTTTACTTACGCACGACCGTGAACAACTGTTATGAAAGCTAGTCGCTTATTTTTTTAGTACAGTATGTACTTGTTCTCTCATCCACGTGTTTATACAGACTTTTCCTCGTTATTAATTGAATACCGCTGGTTGGAATGACGTGTTCACTACCGGTCCGTTTTCTCTATTCTACGATAACACATTTTTATTTTTGAAGTTGTCTATTTGGTTTGCGTGTCGTTGCATACCCGACTTCAAGCTAGCTGTACTGTTTATCGCATGTAAACATCAAAACTGATTTCGATACACGTCGTAGGGCGATCTGCGATATTTGTAGTCTGTATTTTCGATTAGGTTTCCAGTAAGTGGTGATTTTTGTAATGTTTTTTTAATGTTCACCGCCTACGCGCACGCCGTTAGTCAGCCACGTTATGTCATTGCAAATTGTCGTTTTGCTCGTTCATCCTACCTCTTGTATCGCATGCCGAAATGGATTTGAAAGCACGCTCTACTCAGTGATATTTGCTCCGCGTATTTCGCAGTTAGGTGCCAATTAAGTTTTGTTTTGTAGTCCTTTCGGTTTTCCATTTCTTTTCAATTTTTTGTTTGTTTATATGCTTTTACAGCTGAATTTATTTAGTCTTCTTTAGTTTTACACAATTTGAAATTCTTTCTCCCCGCTTCCACCACTCCCACCCGGGGTCATGAAGATCGAAACATGCTACGTTACACCAACTAATCAACCTAACACTACTGCAAGAATTAACTACGAACGGAGCACGGGTGTTAGCATCACGCCGTCTTTGCTCGAACAGACAAAGACCCGGCCGTCAAACCAACCGACAGAGATGTCTCGGTAAAAATCTTTCTGCGTTTGTTAACTATTTGACACATCATATACGTTCGGTATGTTTATCGCTGACTTCCCTCCTTTTTTTTACAATAAATCCGACGATTTTATAATAGGACAACTACTTCGGCAATTTTTCTACTGATTAGAAGCTGGATCGAAGATGAAAAAAAAAGACCTGCACGTGTATTTTGCATATTATAATGCTTCCACAGTTAATTGCACTGTTCCCACCCATCATTGTTCTTAACTGTTTTGGGTGTTATATTGTATAAAATACACAAGGACACACACACAATAAAATATAGACAAGGTCATTACACTTCTGGGGCGGGTTCATAACTAAAAGACCTTAATAAATTAACTTTATCTAAACATTTAATTTTAAATCGTACTTAGTAACTGCACAACTTTGTTAAAATTCGTTTTTTTTTAAATGGTGTACATAACCCTTTCTTAATTGTATTACAAGAGAATCATCGTTTTTTTAACTTTAGTATTCTATAATCATTGGCTCTATTGTGGAGGTTTAGTCCAGCCAAACGTTGCCACGGTTTGTCCTCCTTAGATGAGCTA
>JAHWFP010215177.1:9764-21924 GCA_023313725.1 Lithobius niger
GCAAATAACTGGCTACAATTTTTTTTTAATATCAAGAAATTAAATCCTTTTAATGTATCTGGAAAACCAAACCAAAGATTCTCACTAAAAACATTAATTGTAATCATCAGTAGGCAAACCACTTTAACCTACCCTAACTCTAAAAACCCAACTGCACCAATGAACTAACTAAAATTAAAAAATATATATTAATAAGGCAACCCCCTATAACTGTTGACTGTTAACTACCTAAAACCGGAAAAATAGTGCAGACATTTCCTATCTTCTACTCTGCATTACCGTGATAGAATTATTCAGTAGCATTCCTATCTAATGAAATGTTATTTTGAAATACCTATTTAAATTACAACTTACACTGGTCGTTACAAAACTTCGTAGGCTATTTCATAAAAAGGCGTAAAGAATCCTCCACCCCCACTCACCATAATTAGGTGTACAGGCAAGCAGGAGCATTATGGAAGGGGAAGGAAGAAGAGCGTGGAAGATCCAGAAGGGTATTTGCAAAGATTAAGGAATGTTTAATGGCTAATGTTTACTGGCTAATGTATTTATTGGGTGTCTAGACATGAAATACAGCCATCACTGATGGTAGGAAATTAAATAAATATGTTGAAGGCAAATCTTTATGCCAAAACAAACAAACAGATATTCATAGGTATTTTTAAACTGACATACAAACATTTTCGTAATTATAAAAACACTGTTCTTCCCAACCACTTTCTTGTTGGCGTTAGATAATATACAATACCTGTGAATTTTTGCATATGTTCTCGTAATGCTCCTTTCATTCTTGAGATTTTAGGTTGGCGGGATCCGGTGCTGCTTTGTCGATGCATCCAGCTTAGGAATCCGAGATGACCGGCGTCCTCAATTCCTGTTGATCGTCTCTTTCGTGGCTAGAATCCACGTATAGCAGACTGCTCTCGTGTTCGTCCAGGACCTCTGGCATCCGAGACGAAAATCGTTGCCCACCTATGCTCCTTGTCTCTTGACTAGAACCCATGTATAGAGCTGACAGCATCACATTCTCATCGTTCTCCACCTTGAGATTCTTTTCGTCGGAGCATTTTACTTCAAATATCCAAGACAAAAAGCATGACCTCTCTGGCTGCTCCCTTCTTTCGTGGCTAGAACTCACATTATCGAGTCCGTCGCCTCCCGTTTTTGTCGTTTTCTGCCAGTGCTCCTTTTCGTCAATGCATCCTGTCAAGTATTCAAGACGAAAAGTGTTGTCAACTTCTACTGCTCGTCTCTTTTGTGACTAGAACACACGCATCGAGTGGTTCACTTCCTGTTTTTCATCATTTTGGGCCCATTACCCCTTTTCGTCAATGCGTCCTGCCAAGTATTCAACACGAAAAGCATTTACTACTCCTGTGCTCGTCTCTTTCGTGGCCAGAACCCATGTATCGAGTCGATCACTTGCCCTCACCCTCGAACTGGGAATTGAAGACATTGACCTTTCATCTCTACACACATTTTGTCTTTTTCGTGGCTAAAACCCTTGAATTGAGTTGGTCACTTCTCTCTTACGTCACCTTTGGGCCGCTTTCATTCTCACCGAACCACATCCGATTTCACACAACTTAAAATTCACTTCAACGGCCAAGCTCCATTCAACCTTGGGCTCGGCCACCTCATCATGAGCCATCCCAACCTGTTGAGCCTATTTCGTTACGACTGCCTGAGTGCCGTGTTCGTCACGAAAGACAAATCGAAATTATCCGCAGTCTAGCCTTGGCCTGTTTTCTACTTCCCCAACCCGTTTGGACCCTTTCGTGAGCAGTACCGGCATGGGTAATGCAGCATCCTCTGCTGTAATTGTATCCACACAAAAAAAAGGCTCAACAAGATCTTACATCTGTCTCATCTTTGTATCGACGGACCGAACACATGCCATTCTGCACATTTCGCTCGCTCATCCAACCCGCCTGAACTCGGCCACTTTAAAATGAACTCAACCCATTAGTCTACAATAGAGTCCACCTCTAGGATGACTAACTAGACACGAGGAATTTCCTCCTCCCTCAACAGTCTTCCCCAGGCTCGGGCACCTCATTGTGATCTGCTCCAGCCCATCAAGCCTCTTTCATAGCCTCTACTACATAATCGAATGGGAAACAACAGCCACACTGACCACCCATCTCTATCGTCGACTACATAACCACAACGTTTTCGGTCCCCACTCCCTTCTCGCTTTATCCTTCGTTTCTGTTTAATTCAAAACCAATGCAGGCTTGTTCGACAAGAATTCTGCTAGCCTTCAATGATCTTCTGGACAACCAACCGCTGTAATCAACTGTGCCTTCCAGCAACACTTCAACGAAGTTCATCACCAATTTGTGCATCTCTCTCTATTTGGCGTTCAATCTTCGGGACGCATTTGAACACGGAACGTTCTCCGCAACCCACATGCTCCCTCCCCACAGTGGCGCCATCTCTGGTCACATTTAGGGACTGCTGTCACCCTTTCGTGCCTTTTTGAGCGCTTATCAGCTCGCTGCATCCAGTACGTAGTTCGCATCTCCTTGCATCATGCAAAATCATGTGTGGTGCAGTGGCAACCCGGATCACTGCACTGTGACTGAGGTTGGCGCTAATGACCAAGTTGTCGACGCGCCATTAAGCCTCAATTCCCCCCCCCCTCATGCAAAATGGCAAAAATCCTTGGTGGGACACGATTTTCATTGCCCATTTGGACATTGACCCCTACTCAAACCATCAGCCAGCAATTCCGGATGGAAGGTATTGTAATTGCCTGAGTTTGACCCACAAGACGAGGAAGGATCCTCACAAAGTTTGTGTTCGCTACCGCTTGCGTAACTTTTATGTGAGCCCTCGTCAAATCTGCATTAACATTTCCTACACAGACTGGCTTGTCATCGAAAGAATGCAACGTGCAACTGTCCTTCGCCAAAAACAAATCAAAGATAAACTTGAACGTGAAAAACAAGTTAAAACACTTTAGTATCCTCGCCTCCTCCGAAGAAGGTTAGACTCACCCCCTAAAAATCGTACCACCAAGGACGCCACGGTTGATACCATCAAGCTCTCGTTTCGTTCCGTCCATTCCCCAATCGATGGAATCATCATCTTCAGTTTGCTCTCACGCATCCAAATCAATGGGCCCATCTCAGTTACTTTCTGTGTCGTTAGCCTCTTTCTTACCAACCATAAACGAACTGGTCAACTCGTTACCAATTCTGCCTCTCTCGTCCAAACCACCGTCCAAACCATCACAACAAATTGAATCATCAACAGACATTCATGAAGTCAACCAAGACTTACCTTCATCACTTGTTGGTATGTCACTTTTCACGGTATCCGCTGCCGCATCATCCACAATCAATTCAACATCCCAGAATCCTCAACTTCGAACCTGCATTCTTCCACTTCCCCAACTGTGACAGCACCAACACTGATTCCCACGGATGACTGTTTGGTGCTTGCGCCATTGCCAAGTACATCTCCACAACGACTCCATTACGGACTTGTATCCAAGGCATCGCAAGTCGTAAAGCCATTGCCAAAACACACTCAATACCCCTTTACTGGTGAAGAGTGTCTGCTAGTTTCTGCTAGTAGAACCGCCTTCACAACTTCTCCACTACAACTTGAGGACGACGAAATAATTTGGAATCTACACCCCATTCGCTTTTCGTCATTCCAAAAACCACACTATCACGCATCGCCCAGGATGCAACACCCTACAAAGCGTTCGTTCTGAGCTGTACACGATACATGGTACTTTTATACCCCCATCGACACCAGTATACCGATCAAAGTACCCAGCATGTCCTTCCAACCTGCAAACATCCCTTGGGAGGAAGATGACATCCAACCACCGGGGTTCGTAAACGTCACCACCGTCGACAACATTCAGAACCTTAAGCACCGCTGCATCGTCATGTCTGCCAGAGAGGTTTGTTGGTTACTCCCTCCGCAGTTTGATACTGGCTCGACCTTCAAGACTACATTGATGTCTGCACTCTGAAACGCCCCTGCACAGACTGTCACATCAAAGGGTACACCTTTGGGTTTCAACCACGGCAGTAACAAAGTGATGTAAACACACTTTCTCATTATTATCAACTCTTCAAATCGCTCGCCGAAGAAACAATCTCTCTTCTTCCCTGTGAACTCTGGCATCCTGACTGAACGTCACCATAGGAAGGTTCCCCCCACCCCCCAACCGCAATTCCTGCAGGAATTGGAGGGGCAGGAGAGGGAATCCAACCGCTGCCTCGAAAGTAGTAAGCTTCTCTTCCTCAGCAACACAGCCTTTATTTGTCCATCAATTTTAATTCACACCAAAAGTAAATTGTAAAATTCACCTTTTTTACTGTGTCTTTGAAATTCTGTTGAAATCAGAGCCGTCAACTTTCTGTCCTAGTTATGCAAATAAGAAGTACTACATTAAAAAACGACTTCAGTCACTTCTATCGCCCGGCCAATAAAACGGTTTTTTAAATGCCCTTACTGGACAATTTTTCACAGCAATGGTAGTCGCTGCTTTGTAGTTGCTCCGTGTTAACGTAATAAAGGCACGTTCAGATCGTGGTCTTTGTTTTGGTCGTGGTCTGTTGGTTTTGTTTTGTGGATTCTTCATGGCTTGATTGGACATCTTTGAATTAGCCTTTGGCTCAGTGCCATCTTCTAAACTTTACCATACTTACTGTTACAGAATTTTCAGATTTGTTAAAAAAAAAAAAAAGGAAGATTGGGTGTAGAGCTGGACATGCCTTAAACTAAAACAGTGGAATAGAAAATTAATTTACTCATGGAAAATAAAAATTAGCTCAGAATGCTACAACTTACCTACACTTTTTATTCACAGAGTCAATGATGCCCCTTTGCAAGCACTTGACAACGCACGATATGTGGTCACTTTTTCCCACACAAGGTTCTTGCCCCCTGTTAAGCATCGTCGTCTGAAAAATAAAGACAGTTTTTACACTTTAAAAAATTTATCCGTGTGTCTAAGAACCTTTTCTGAAGACTTAGCTTCTACCATATTCAGCATTTAAACTGTAATTTCTGTGAACCACTAACCTCGCTTGCTACCTTCATTAAGTCAAGAAGTGGAAAAGAAAATATATAATACAACAATACTGCCTTCCTTAAGGTATTGTTGTATGCTCACGATAATGCCAAGAAATGTGCAATTCCATTGTGCAATATGGATAATTCATATGGAGACAATCTCACATGTTGGAACGATATGCAGTGATGGTATCGGCAGATGATACTCTCTCGTCGTATTGATGTTGTAAAATGCAATCGATTTCTGTATTTATCAGTACGTAAATATAATACGTACTGATATAAACATAAATTTTAATAGGAATGCTTAACTCCACTGCAAATATGAATATTATCCTAACCTGGTTTGCCTTCCTTCCGATCATCGGTTTAGGAGTTATAAGCCAAAGCCATATTTTTTTGGACGCCAACTTCTGCCCGTCTTGGAGAAAGTGATGGCAGAAAATGTGTTTATTATTTTCTGCCAACACTTTCTGCAAGCCGGGCAGAAGTTGGCGTCTAAAAAAATATGGCTTTGACTTATGTAAGCTTTTGTATTGACTGCTAATGCAAGGACACGTTACCTATTCTTACTCTTACCATAAAGACCACTTTTCAGGGGAATAGCAAGACACCTTCTGCACAGTCAAACTCTCAAAATTCTGTGTAGCTATTGATTGTAAGTTGCTTCAGAAGTCCAAGCACTGTGCGTGGCAACTCTTACTTGGACTTACCGAAAGCTCCCTTACTTCTGATTTTTCTGGAGACTTTTATTATTTTATATCAGATACATACTCTAACTGCATGTGGAGTTTATCAGCAGGTAAAGGGTTCGTCAAGAGCCACCTCTCCAGGATCTGTTCATCACCAGTGCTGACTAAGAAACAGGCTTTGGGCCTATTACAGGCGGAGCGGAATGAAATATCAAGCCTCTTGGAAGTCGCATGGCGGGTACGATTTGTATTGCTAAGAATGACTTGTTTACCAAATTTCCTTATTTTACTCGACGGACAAGAATTTGTTGGTCAAGCATCAAGGAGGACCTTGGGGGACCTTGATGTATTTCATGGTAATTCCCTGGCTGGTTCTATTTGTACTGCTAAGGAAGAATTGTGTATCAAATTTCATGTTTTTAGCTCGATTTGCAAGAATTTGTTGGTATGCCTCAGGGAGGAGGAGTGGGGGGGGGGGGGGCACTGGGGGCCCTTGGAGAAATTCCATGGGGATTGCACGGCTAATTGGATTGTTGCTGCCAAGAATGACTTGTGTACAAAATTTCATGCTTTTAGCTCGATCTGCAAGAATTTGTTGGTCAAGCATCAGGGGTAGATGGAGGGAGGGGCGCTGGAGGCCCTTGGGGGTCTTTCATTGGGATATCCGTGAATGGTTCGATTAGTATTGCAAAGAAAACCTTTTGTACTAAAACTTCAGAATTATTTTGTGAGTGAAGAAAATCGGTTCTAAGATGCCCTTTGACTGCCACGAATCCCACAAGACATATAAAAACAAGCAAATTTTAATTTTCAGTCTACATTTACGGACCATGTTCACCTAAAACGTAATACAGACAAAGATGAGCGTGATGTAAAACATTAAAAAGCCCTAAACAAGTTAATACTTACAATAAAATAACACTAAATGAAGAGCAGCAACTCGCTGCTGCAGCCTACTACACGGCCATGTTGGAAAGAAGTCACATCCAGAATTCACAAAATATTTACACTTAAATAATTATATAGGTTAGCCCATAGCCCAATACTGCATGGTTGGACATTTTTTGATGGTATATGTCACTTTTTTTCATTTACTGTGATGGTGTACGATTCCAAATGTAGACTCACTTTTTCGCTTACCATGGTGTTAGTATCACTTAGACGATGGCGTTCGGCAACAATAACTACTACTACTCGGCAACAATCACTACTTTGCACTCGGCACTTGTCATCTTCCAGTCTCCAGTTGTAGAAGTCCCGACGATGGTTACATAAGTCGCCTGGGGCATTGGCTCTAACATTACGGAGTCGTGAGGAAGAAGGCATGGTTCACTGTACTTTTCTAGTATGCTGAAATCCATTAGCTGTATGGACGCATACAGATTATCGTGCAAGTCTTCTAGGATGGGAGGGAACAAGTGTTCTTCAGAATAAGGTAATTATAAAATTACTTGTAACTATTTCCCGAGTTGCTACGCAAGTTGTGTTTTCTCAAATGTTGCTGCCTGCAAGGGATTTCGAATTTTATTGAATTGGACCAAGCCCATGGTTTGTTTCACGAGGTCTGGGGTTTTGTGAAGCCGTAATGTTATATAAGCCTAATTCCTGTTTCTTACGTGTCTTGCAGAAGTTAGTGTAGAAGAAGGCTTGTTGAGGGCTCATTTTCTTGAACTACCCTTTACCCCCGCACAGTGTTTAACGTCCTTCGTTCAGCTACATAGCACCCCCTGTTCTCGGCATGGGATTAGTTTATACTGCTGGATTCCTTGTTCCGTAACGAGACGAAATTGTGTAACCTAGTGTGTTCTGTTGTTAGAAGCTCTGTTGAATTAATTAACAAATGGCGTGGAAGGCTCGCTATTTGTATATGGTTCATTCAGTTCTCGGAGCCGCTAAATAGTTAAAACCCGTTGCGTGAAGAACCGTCAATAATCACCTGTAGCACGCAAATAGCTTATTCCAACTAATTACTTCTTGTTAACGCATTGTCTAACTCAAAACATAAAACTTGTAAACAGCTAAAGTGCTTGAATGTTTAAAATAAATCATGAAAACCGAGTTAGCCTTGAATATTTCTTTCCATAGTGTTTAGGCTATTGCCAAGTGTTTTTCTTTCAGCTAATTTTAACCCTTTAATGCGTTCAAGAGTCAGATTCATTCTGACGTAAAACGGAAAACTGAAGTTTGGGACCTCTCTGCAATTCTTTTTGCCAAGCGGGAATCATTTTTAAACTATCCCCATTGTCTTATCTAGTCATAGGAAGATATCTGCCTCAAATTCCAACCATGAGAGCGATAAAGACTGTAACGAAAAGAGCAGTGAAGGTGTAGCAAATTGCCTGCACCAAAGAAATTGCATTTAGTCTTTTGGACTTTAAGTCCAGTTTAAATGCAAGACAAATAAAAATAAAAAATAAATTCATATGTAGATTTCAACCAACATTCAAACCTTTATTTTAATATGTAGGCAGTTTACACACAGTTATAATTTTTTTGGTTTTACAAGGTGATTATACAGGGTGATTCAGACCTTTTATTTTAAAAATAGACCCAGCTAAGGTTAGAAGGATGGGACAACATTTTTGCATTTAAAAAACTACATAAAAAGAAACATAAGAAAATAATCTAAAGTTCACATTCCCCCAATTGGGGAGATAGGGGACCCTCAATTAGGTTTCTCAGAAATGCGCAATAGTGGGGATCGAGTTAAAATTGGGCTTGTTAAACCCAGCACCATGTGCAAAGAAATGGTAAGTTTCTCCGCAATATGTCGCATGAATAAAAAAAATAACCTAAACGTCACACTGCACTAGAAAATTTTGTGAATTCTGTCAAATCTCACTCTCCCCCCTCCCATCATTGCATGTCCCTGAAGGAAACATCCACACGAACGCAAAACAACTAACGTAAAGAATGGCAGCTTTTGCCATAAAAGGCTTTGCTGGGCTCAAACAAAGAATGAAGGGTGACGACGGAAAATCAACGCTTCCTCTCCCTCCACTAATAATTCCACACTATCTGCTTTTGTTGAAGACGTGGTGTTAAACGTGGTGATTTTTTCCTGCCTAAGGCCCAGGCCGTGTCACTTACAGTCCAGTATGGCACAGTTTAATATCAATGCATCCAGGGTTCTAGACTGACGAGTCAGCATTGAACAATTCTGAGGACACAAGGCCGTCAGAAAAAAACCGGCCTAAAGTGGCAAGTTGATCTCCACCAGGATGACGTTATCAAAATGTGAGATACAATGTTCGATAAATATAAAAGACACGCCATGTAATAATTCCAGGAGGCAATGCTCTGGCCAGCAACTGTAAAATGCAACCTTAAAACTTTGTGTGTTTTCGGAGTATCTTTTTGCAACGTCAGCCTTACATTTGCCTAGTTTGGAGTAACAGTGACAAATAGGATGTCATAGAAGGTAAGCCAACAATATATACTATAAAGGAACGAAATGTTGCTGTTCGCAATGTTACAACATTGTCATTGCCTCCACAGTTTCTCATCGTTTGGAGAGTCTATGGAAGTCACGAACACAAGCTAAATCATTATTCTTCCATTCGTTACATACATTCTAAATTTTAGAAATATCAACTCCCATATTTTCGTTCTGTTTATACTCACCTCTTCAACTCGGAGTTGAAGGTAAACCGTCTTTCCGAAAAGTGTATGTCCACCATTATAGGCTATAGTATAGCGTATCAGAGGGGTTTCTTCTCTTTGGTGTACCACGTACTGCATAACAAAAACATTGAAAAATGGTCAACGTATTTCTACATTGTTCCATGGAATAAAGAATTAAAGCTACAAATAATTACACTTTTGGTCTCTGTTCATAAAGGGTGTTTCAGAATAAAACCGACAAACTTCCAGGGCATACTAAGAAAGTAAAGACAAGTCGAAAAGTTCTATATATAACACCTAGCCAAAAATCCTTGGTTACCGAGATATCGCCCTATTTGACCCTATTCTTTTATGATCGAGTAATTTAAGTCATGGTTAAGTGGTAGTGGTGGAAGCCTGTATCAGAGGCTTTGCAAGACGGACGCCGTACTGGTGGCCTCATACTAAACAAACTCGGATGCAGAAAGGGTTGCACCTACCAGTGGGAAAACTTCGCGATAATAAATTACGTTCGAAGCTGCAATATCGTTTAATCTTGCCAAGACAGGAGCAACTTGCCGAGATCTCAGTGTGCTGACACGTTTTGCCGTGAAGCGGACCTTGCTTCTTTTCAGATTCTAGGAAAAACGCCCCCGGCAAAACGCCCCCGGAATTAACGCCCCCAACAAAATGCACCCGGGAAAAAATCGCCCCTGGGATAAAACGCCCCCCAGGAAAAAAAGCCCCTAGGAAAAAACGCCTCCAGGAAAAAACGTTTATAGGAAAAAAATCCCGCAGGAAATAATGTCCTTAAGTAAATGGTTTTTGGTTCGCGTCTCCAGGTTCACCCCATTTCTTAAGTATTTACACTCCCATAAGTAGTAAAGTTCAAAATTGAACTGGTTCATCTATACAAGCATTAGTTTGCTTCAGATTACGTCAGACTCTGAGAAATTTATTGTAAAAAAAGTTTGAAATTGTGAGCAATTCTACTCCCCGAGTAGAGATTCCGTTAGCGAATTAGTACCTTTACTAGTCCATTTGCATTTGATTTACCTTACTTTAAAGATTTACCGTTTTTCTTAAAAACCTATACGACTTTGACAGAGACATTACAAATGTGAGCAATTTCACGTCATCAGTAGGGATTCCTCTAGCAAGTTTGAACTTTTATGACACTCGCTCCTTTTTAGTTGATTTACTTAAAAGATATACTATTTTGCTTAAAAACTCATACGACTTAGTGAGATTAAAATTATGGGTGATTTCGCGGAAATAGTCTAGAATAGGGAGATCTCATGAATGGAGACGGTGTTCTGGAGACACAAACTTTTCGAAGGAGAAATAAGGAAAAAGTAGCTATGTATGCGAATTGTAAACAGGGAGAGTTTAGTAAATACGCAAAGATATTATTTAAATAAACTTCTTAGAGCTGTAAGTCATTTGAAGCAAACTAATGCTCGTATAGACGAATCAGCTCAATTGTGAATCTTAATGGACGTTTTTTACGACAAAAGAAGTTTAGTTTAAGAAAAAAAGTAACTAAAACGAAGTGTAAACAAATTAAGGGTAAATACGCAGATCCTTTTTTTTTCTTAATTTCTTGGAGTATTAAGTTATTTGAAGCAAACTAAAGCTCAGATGAGACGTCTTAAATCTGAGGCTCGACTACGATGGCCACCAATGGGGCATTTTTCCCAACATGGGGGCGTTTTTTCCTAGGGGCGTTTTTTCCTAGGGGCGTTTTTTCCTGGGGCGTTTTTTCCTGGGAGCATTTTTTCCAGGGTGCATTTTGTCGGGGGCGTTTTCTCCGGATACCTTCTTTTCAAGGCCTCTCTCTACCCAAGAAGCTCTTAACGTTTCCCTAATGAAATACGTTAGAAGTAATGCTATATTTTAATTAAGAAAGCAAAAGAATGCAGCAGAAGTTCCTTTTTATTATTTCTAAGAAAACCTGTTGTATTTTCCTGAAACCGGGCAGCTCAAGTATGTTCATTGTTTCCGACATTTAAAAAAAAGAAAGCTTTCGTTAACCAGCTGAAAGCCGTAAGGGGATAATGTAAATGGCCTGTTCCAACTGATGATGGAAGGTTGGGAAGGATGGGGTGGGGGAGGAAGACGGCAACTGACTGGCCCATTGGCTTTATAGTCTACATTGGGCAAGGCAACTGCCAAATTTACAGCCATAGTTACAACGTACAGAAATTTTTACAAAAGTGCTTAAGAACAATGGTTAGCATTATGAAAAGGCATGTCTTCCTAGGTCAGATCAGGTATCTCAATGTCTTAAAGAGTTTAAGTTTCCCGAATCTGCTTGGAACGTTTACAACGCTTGTTAAACCCGTCCTACCCCAATCACCTCCTGGCCTAATAGCCATAAAATGAACTCTAGTTTTGTTTTTTAACTGCAAAAAATATAAATAAATATATAAATAAATAAATAAATAAAATGAACAGAACAAAGGAGAGAGGAGATAAAGGCCCCTGAACAGTGAGCAGTGAAGGGGGGGGGGGGGGGGGGCGTGGGAACCATCTCCCTCCTCCTCCTCCCCCTCGTCGAAAAGCCAAAATATCGCATAATGCTAAGTAAGTTTCTCCAGAATATGTGAAAAAGTAGAAGCCGGATACGGCAGTGATGTACCGTAAAATGCTTCAGCTTCCCGAACCCTACTCGGGAGCTAACAACACCCCTGGCCTTGTTCGCCCTCCTGCGAGCTGTGGCTATGGTGCCACTACATCGAGCCATTCAATGAAAAAAGTTTGGTGACATTTTGCTTAAAAGGTTTGGGACCAGATCCCTCAAACCAGCCCTCTACCGATGC
>JAHWFP010215177.1:22024-33150 GCA_023313725.1 Lithobius niger
CAAAAAGAACGAAAACATTTATCAAAAGCAGAAATGTTTTTTTATAGCTTTGAGCAACATTTATTACGTTTAGAACTTATTAACCTACGCCATGCTTTCAAAGTTTTAAAAAATTTATTCACAAACCTCTTGGCAACTAGAGTTAAGACGCAGTTGCAGTTTTGAACGCAATTTGATTAGGCCTATTACGAAGTTTTGCAGCAGGTTACTGCACCGTGTTGAATCTGAGTTTGTGGAGCTATGAATTTGGTCTTAAACCGTCGCCAGCACCTCTACTAGTTCATACCAATTGACGCTGCTCAAACACACAAGATGGTGAATGAGGGCACAATAAAGTGTGCACCTTACAGGCATTCCGTCACAGCCTGTGACTCACAGGCTCCAATTAAGCCAAGACTAAATAAATACTCGATCATAAAATAATGGGGGTCTAATAGGGCGATATCCCGGTAACCAAGCTATTTTGGATAGCTAGCGATAAGACTTTTTGACTTGTCTTTACCTCCTTAGTGTGCTCTGGACGTTTGTCGGTTTTATTCTGAAACACCCTATATAGTGCCATTTTTGCTAAAGTGAATACCTACAATTTAGGACTACATATGTACTACTTCTTCTGAATTTGCAACCCGTGAGTTTCTTTTCCTGGAATTGCTTTAGCAAGACATGAGTATGGTATGCAATTAATGCCACATTGAGTCTACATTGATGGGATTGACATAATCATCAACGCATAATATTGCGCATATAATAATCATTTGCTGGTCCTTAATGCGCATGAATCGAATAGAATAGACTATTATAGACGGCACCGAGCCAAGGCTAAAACGATGGCGCCCAATGGCCGAGCCCACCGCCCTTATTTGCGCAGTAGAGGGAACACATAAAGCGAAAAACCGAAGGGGACGCATTAAGAACCCTTGTCCAGACGTACTTTGAAAGAGTGCAGACTGGTGGCAGCCACGACGTAAAAGTAACAGAAAATTACAAAGGGGCACAACTCTAACAAAATGGGAGCATGCTAAGAAAAAAAAAAACAGTCTATTGTTTGAATCCATCCTAAAAACCAAATGTTGTGTACTCGAAGCCGACACGAACTGCAATTCTTAAAAGGATGCTTCCAACGAAAGAACTATCGACCTGTATGATGATGTGATAAAACGTTGAGGCCTTTACGAAAGCGGCCATTTGTACTGCTTGAATGAATCAGCCATCCAGGTTAGATTAAGATTTCACTGGTGTGCTAGCCGGTCCTTAATGCGCAAATCAAACAAAATGGGAGAATACTAAGAAAAAAAAACAGTTTATTGTCTGAATCCATCGCTAAAAGCAAGTGTTGAGTGCTTGTAACTGACACGAATTGCAATTCTAAAAAGGATGCTTCCAACGAAAGAACTATCGACCTGTATGATGATGTGAGAAAACGAGATGTCTGATAATTTCATGTTTTTTTTGTTCATCTGATCATTAAAGAAAAAAAGGAATAATCGGTAACAAATCATCCAGAAATTGCAAATCGAGCGCTAAACCAAGTCCAAGCAGGCATGTCTGTTTACAGCGTTGTGATTGTGTGTGTGCAACGTCATGCAGTAAAATTGTGTTTCATCTCTAACTTTCACGGTTATAAGGTTTGCAGTAATTCCGTGTGGCACCCCCAGTTAGGTGGCGCACTAGGCCTTACCCTTCCTACGGCCCTGCCCGTATGATGATGTGAGAAAACGTTGACGCCTTAACGAAAGCGGCCATTTGTACTGCTTGCATGAATCTGGCATCCAGATTAGAATAAGATTTCACCGGCGTGCTAGCCGGTTTTTAATGCGGAATTCAATAAAATGGGCGAATACTAATAAAAAAAACAGTTTATTGTTGTAATCCATCGCTAAAAGCAAGTGTTGAGTGCTTGTAACTGACACGAATTGCAATTCTAAAAAGGATGCTTCCAACAAAAGAACTATCGACCTGTATGATGATGTGATAAAACGTTGAGGCCTTTACAAAAGCGGCCATTTGTACTTCTTGAATGAATCAGCCATCACCGGCGTACTAGCCGGTCCAATGCGAAAGTAAAAAAAAAAATGGGAGAATACTAAGAAAAAAACAGTTTATTGTTTGAACTCATCGCTAAAAGCAAGTGTTATAAATGGAAATGACGTGCATTAAAATAAGTAGACAGTGTTTATTATTTCCATTCGAAAGACAACGCTGCACACTACATTTGCACTTAAATTGTATTCATGACATTTAATTTAAGTCTAACTTGGTTTCCCCCTGCATAAAAAATATAATAGCACGCAACCGTTTTTATAATAAAAAAGAGAAAAAATTGTAAACTTCATATTCCAAATTACCACCGACATAGGCAGTAACTTAAAATCATCTTTTCTTTAATTTTTCTCCGTATGTGTTCGCTTAGACTTACTGTCCACATCATAGGTTGATCTTCTTTCATTTTTAAGGCTCTGCCAACCATAAAAAAGCAAGTAAAAGGTCCCTGGTGTTGTACTTCCTTTTCTGCAACGAATAGTAATTAATACAAATACAATAAAACATAAAGAGGATGATGCGAGACTCCGTTAAAAAAAAAATACATGATCTTAAAAATTAAGCACAACACTGAAAATTGCAAAATGTTATATATGGCACAGCGCACGTGTACATGCTTACCTTACACGCTTAAATAAACAAACACCTGTCTCACTCTAGTTTCATGTCACCTCGTTAAACAGGGTACTACTATTTTCAGTTTTTTTTCTAATTTTGTGGCCATGGTTTCTTGTGGTATGGTATGGACTTCTCAAAGGAGTTATTACCAACCGTAAACATTAGAAAAATTAACCCATGGAGTTCACTCACTGAGTTCTAGGGTTAAAAAAAAACTTTACGGCTCCTACTTTGGTAGCAAAGGTTAAATTTTTTATCTCCGTCAGAAATAGTAATAACTGGAATTAACTAAACGAATGTTTTGGTCTGTTGATATCACTCATTTGAAAGGCTGAAACATTCTGGACTGAAACTGGAATTAAGACTTAAAACTTTTCATAACTGATGGTGACGATAAAACCCATGATGACATCGAATGGAACACGTTTTGTCGAAAATTAAATCGTGTCCCATTCGATGCCATTGTGGCTTTTATCGACACCGTCAGGAGTGAAAACTTTGAAAGTCTACTAGTTTGGATTTTTGTGTGGTGTCATTTTTCGGATTTTTTTTTATCATATTGTTTCATTAAAAATAGTTTAGCCAATTTTTTACCAATTTTTTGTCGTTTTTTTTTTTAATCACATGCCAAGTATTAAAGAACCATGGTTTTAGTTTACGTACGTGATAATTATAATATACAGTATTACATAGGGTGTGATCATTAACAGTGCAGTCCGAGATGTTGGCAGTTACAACGGATAGGACTTTATCATCAAAGCATGATAGATAACGTGGCTAGTGCTGCATTTCAACAATACTAACAATGGTTGCAACAATATTTTATTTCTTAAGCGACCGCTAATGCCTTTACGTGATTGCCACAGGCTGTAAACCCAAAAAGGTATGGCGTTCGTGTTGTACTGCAGTAGTACGGCTACTTTTGTAGTTGTATTTGAACTCCTTCCCAGTCGTTGGTACGAGAGAGCAATGGTCCTAATCAAATTAAAATCTGAGTTGTTGGACCAACCAGCAACGATAGCCAGATAGCAATCCTGCATCAGCCAGACGTTATTTGAAACTTAATTCAGTAACAGATTTCGAAATGAAGGTGATTAAAAGACAAATCAATGTGGATTATTTTTTGTGAGGTGGGCCGTCACCCTCGATTTCATCCAAATTCCAGCTTTTGGACCGCATTATCAGTTTCACCCAGAACCCTGAAATGTTCCAAACTCCTATTCAAAATAAAAATAAACAAATTACGGCATCACGCTGTACTACTATAGTGTCATACAATAATGAATGCTAATGATAATGAAATAAGTTTTGAAGTTTTTTCAATAAACGTATAAATGGATTTGTTAAGGCATTACAAAATAGCAAAACCTAAAATTCACTGCACAAACCAGTACAAAATGATAGTATTTATGTTTTGCATTGAACTGTACCCTTAAAACGTCAATTCTTTTTAAAAAAATGAATATTGCTTCTTTAAAGGGTGAAATAGTTTAATATTTCTCTGTACTTCATACTTTAGACACGATTTGGGATATGTAAACGTTGATACGGCAGAATTTTTCATAAGTAAGGATCAAAGGCTCCAGTTTTCTTTCTTACGTAAGTAAGAACTCCACGCCATCATTATCTTACTTACATAAGTAAGCATTCTACGATTAGCAGCGGTTCTTACTAATTTGTAATTATAATTTGTAATTTGTGACTTTGTCACTCACACATACATGTGACTGGATAGGGAAGGTTAGAAAATCGCTGACACCACTCCAAAGGTAAAAGGGAAAAAAAACAAAGTAATAAAAATAATAACAAAATAAATAAAACAAATAATATAAATAATATATTAGAGGAAATCAAAAGTGCCTGGTCAAATAGTCCCTCTGCGATACCAGGCCACACTTGAAAGCACTGGCAATTGGTGCCAAACACGTCTGATTATGTGATTATGTGATTTTTACTCCATCGCCACAAAAGACGTCTGATGGTAAACCAGAGTCACCACTCCAGATGAGAAAAAGAACTTTCTACAGTTCAACGTAGCATTAGGTTGTAGCAGTTTAATGGGGTGTCCACTAGTTACACTGCCAATTCGCATTTAGAAGAAGCGACCATCATTTATATGGTATTAGAGATGTAGAAGGGAGTGCACAAGCAAATGGTCATACTAAGACATCGTAGATCCAGCGAATCATCCCCTAGGACACGCAGTCGTTCTGAGTAATTTAAGTTTGAGAGCCCCCGCGGTCGCTTTGTGAATGCGCGCTGCCAGATTCGACGATGTCAATGTCCCCCACAATGTGTGGGGAACACACCGGGGTTGCATATTCCAACATTGGCCTGACAAAAACACAAAATACCAAAAACAGGGTTCTACGATTACCAGACAAGAAACATCATCAGACAATCGCAGCATGCTGCATAACGACCTTAACTATATGGCAACAATCGTTTGCCCATTTCAAATACCAATCTAGTACGATTCTAAGGCCGTTAATATTGTAAATAGAACATAGTTGCTTTCCCGCAGTCAAGTATTTCAGGTGTTTATTTGTGGTCCCGATGTGGGAGCTGCCATTCCGCACACCAGCATATAACCTGATCAAGAGCTGTACCTCATTCCGATGGTCAAAACTGTTAATAATGAATGGCCTTGTACAATTTAAATAGTGGTAAGGCAACGGCTTCGTGTTTGCAGCAGTATACTATCACAACAATGGCTGGGTTACTAACAATGCGTACTCACCGTCGTTGTCATTCCATTCCATTCTGTGATTTTATTGAGGCCTCGGCCTAATGCCATGCGCCCCAAACTCAAAGAAAATACACTAAGCTACAAACTACACTACATACTACTAACAACAATAACCACGACACTACCGTACCACCCAACGTCGCTCAAGGTTGACTGTAAACCACATTAGCACTCGAAGATGCCTGCACGCTGCGATACCAGCACCACTCACCATGCCACTCTTCAACCGCCGCACACAACGCACTAGGCAACCCACCTTCTCTTCCCCATTTAGGGCAAGTTTCAGTAGAAAAACCACACAGCACACCAGAGACACCGGGCAACTAGGCAACCCACCCCACCTTCTGTACCTCATTTAGGGCAAGTTCCAATGAGTAATCAGGCACTTCACAAGGCACAACACAGCACAACCCGCCTCAACTTCGTCATCCTGGGCAATCCACCTTCTCTTCCCCATTTAGGGCAAGTTCCGGTAGGGAATCGTGGAGTCACAACGCCTCTGTCTCGCACAGCGAATTGGGGGGGGGGGGGGGCCCCCCCGGGGCTAAACGTCGACTTTAGCCGCACAGAAAAACGACTCAATGGCGCATAACCTGGCAATCAGACTCGGACCCGCCGCATTAGACAAAAGGTCAGTAAAAGCAGGGAGAGCATCCAACCTGGGGGCAAGACGTGACCGCTCTGCAACAAATTTACGACAGGCAACAAGGACTTGCTCAGGCGTCTCAGGCACCAAACACAACGTGCACAGTGGAGAGTCAACCCACCCATACCGAAACCTATGCTCTCGCAGCAATGTGAAACTGACCCACAAATGCGACAAAATTCTTGCGTCACGGTACAACAACTTATCTATGTTCGACCTGGTGGAACACACAGGATGCACAGCAAACAATATCCTGCCCTCACGCGCCGCACCCCAGGTGTCCTGCCATTGCGCAAGGAACCACTGCCTAACAGTTACTCGTAGAATCCGCACAGAAACCATGGGGCACCCCGCGCCACGTCACATGCTAGCCCATCCGCAACATCATTACCGGGAGTGCCACTATGTCCATGGATCCACTGTACAGAAGCTATGCAGGAGCGTGACGCAACCCAAAACTACCACCTGATCGAGTAAATAATAGGGTCCCTGACAGCCAGGCAGTCTCACGAACTGCGCAAAAGCTTAGAAGCAGCCTGGGAAACCACCAAAATTGCAAAGGAGGGGAGACACAAGTCAAGCGCGATGTCAAGCACCACGAAAATTGCTAGCAGTTCACACATCATGCTGACGTTGCATCACGGACACCCCGCTGGCACTCAACCTTCAAAGAAGGGATCACAACACCAATGCCTCCAACACGTGATAATGGGAGAAACGAGGCATCACAGAAAATGACACACTAGGCTGCCGCTCCCGCCACCTGGCGCAGAAGAGTGACCCCTCGACCAGCCTCACCCCCAAGCACACTTTGCGCGTGCTCACTCAAAATTCCGTAATCACTAAGAATCCTGGCAACCGGATTGCTCTGGCCCCTGCTAAGATTACGTAGGCAGAGTGTAACCAGAAGCTCTCGTGCTCGCTGCTCAACCAGGGGTTCGTTGCACTCAACGCACAACGCACTCACCGGCATCGTTAATACCCACCCTGTAAAAATGCGCAGACACAAATTTACCGCGACCTGCAGCGAAATCTCATGCCGCCGCACTCCGCTCAAAAACGGTAGGGAGTATTCCAGCACAGACCGCACAAATGTGTGGTACCTCGCCAGAAGAGCCCCTCTCGTAACACCTTGTGTGTCAACTGGCGCAGCATAGCTGTCCCCACAAGGATCTTGCCACGGAGCATACTGACACGCAGATCCCAAGTAAGTCTGGAATCCAGGACCACACCGAGATATTTTACACTAGCCTTCGGGATCACAACTTGCTCACCAACCGTCAGAGTCACGGCTGCCTGACTAACATTAGAAGTATGCACACGCAACTTCTGTCTTGGCTGGTGCTAGCAAAAGGCTACACTCCAGCAGAAGACAGGCTACTCTGTCAAGAACAGCCTGAGCCTCACATGCCAGGACTGCTAGATTACCGCCAACAAATCAGACTGCCACGTCATCTGCCTAACAGACAATATTTGAATGCGCGCCAATCTCAACTAGTACATCATTGATGGCGACCGCAAACAACATAGGGCAAAGGAACTCCCTTGCGGAAGCCCCTGCTCATTGAGTCTGTGGCCGACCAGCACTCCACAACACACGTGGCAAATTCCCGGCGCCCAAGGAGCGCAACAATCAACTTAACAAGGTGCTGACTGACACCCATTCTCCGCAGAGAAGCTTCAACCCAGGGAATGGAAACTGTGTCATAGGCTGCCTTAATATCAAGAAAGACAGCCAAGACCACGTCACCACGCATCCTAGCCTCTCTAATGCTAGACAGCAGAAAGAGAACAGCGTCCTGGGGACTCCGATGGACGGCAACAATGTGCAAAATCTCTAATGATTGAACTCGTCGTTGTATAAATACGACAGACTCTGTCGTAAGCAACTACGCAGTAAAACTTTTGATTTATTGCCCTCATGGAATCGCCACTAGGTTAAACACCGAAAGTCTTACCTCATTGTTGCTGAAACCCATTGTCTAACTCTAAATTGTAACTCTATTTTTGTGTTTTCAATTGTTTCAAACTTGCTGTTGGCACAAAGCCTATAACGGGCGTCAAATTTCAAAATGTTGTATAGTTTGCTGCAGCTTTGCAGTATGCTTGGATCCTCACGAAAGTTTAGTATCGTAGTGAAATTTACCACATCACTTGAAATTCTAAAATTTTTCTGATCTCTAATTTTTCTGTAAATCGATTAATTATTACGTCACGTTCCTTCCCTGCAGCCAACTATATTTTTTCTACATAGTTCCTAATTCATCAAAATTATAACGCTTTATTATCGAATTTTAACCACCACAGAAAAGCAGTTGATTGGAAAACAGAGGATTTCCATTAATGACATGCATTCGCTTAACTTGAAAAGAATTAATTCCCTTCAACATTTTGAGCTAAAGTGATACTTACACTAGTTCTGGGAATATCAACTTTAATACGTTCTTTAATCTTCATAATTTTGATGGAGCTGGTTATATAAGACGAAACCATGCAACCGCCAATGCAGTTATGCCACAGTAAGAGTTTACATGTCTTTACATGTCTGATTCTAATATAAATTATTTTTTATGAAGTTTTTCACCCTGATCTTTCATCCTTTATATTTAACGTTTTATGTATTTTTTTTGGCTAGCTACTGATTACATTTTCGATATTGAGTTTGTTACAGAAGCAGCTGACAATAATTCTAGATAAAGAAGCCATTTGGTGATACTGTCCGTGAATTTCTAATTCGCTAAGTATTGGTGGCTGGCTTCAAAAAGTTTTCTGCTAGAGCCTCTCAATACTGTAAAAGGTTTATGCTAATTCTAGTACGCGTATTCGTATTTTGGTTTCTATGCTATACCATAAAGGTTGAATTTCTTTATTTGAGCTACCCTTGAGTGGTTACACGTTTATTAGCTCTTTATGGCTCTTTACATACAATAACAATCGCACTCGTAACCAAACTTATTCTAGAGGGCGACTTACTGGGTTCCAAAGTAACACAGAGTCCACATGTAGTGTTCAGTTCTGATACCTCTACACTATCGGGTCGTGGCAATTCACCGTCGACCAAGGACCACTTCTGGAAAAAAATATCATTCGGCGATTATTGGCTCATGGCAGTACAACTGAAACAAAAAATTCAATAGCAAAATTTGATTGCGTTGTGACTTTTATAAATTTCTTAAACATCCTACGATATCACTGAATTTAACAGCAAAGTTTGTCATTTGAGTTTTGTGACATCGTAATACAATGAGCCCATTCGTTTTTAAAGTTATCCCCTCTGACTCCAGGTCGTGCTCTAAAGGGTCGGTTTTCTTAAAGTCTCTTATGTACATAGGTCGGTAACACGATTTGATGTTGCATCACCCTCTACCACCTGTGATTTTCTCGCTTCTCTCTGGTTCCAATAGAACTCTAAGGGCTCGTTTACGCAACCACTCGCTTTTGCATTCTCGCAGCTAGAAGCTAGAAATCACCTGAAATTCCAACATGGCGGCGGTGTTATGTCTGCCGCCTCGCAACGAAAACAGCAAATAACGTGAGTTCAGAAGCGTTTGGGAAAATTGTTTCGTCATGAGGAATTCTTTATATTATTGGCACGGATTATATATAAGACAGCAAGTATTTACTCAAACGGTGTCGAATTTAGCTAATCCATTTAGCATTGTTACCATGGCAATGTCACCTTTGCCATCGCGATTGAGTTCTAGCTGCGAGAATGCAAAGGCGAGTCGTTGCGTAAACGCGCCCTAATGAAAGTTTCTTTTGTCTTTACACTGAGTTTTCTGCATACTTCACGCGACGGTCGTTTGTTTATTTATGGAGATCTGTTTTCACTGTTTCCCAGAATTTGAGTTTCCAGCAGCCATGCACAAACAACTTGTTTATTAAATTATATTTTTTAAAAAATATGCACATCCAACAATCAAACACGAAGTTTAGTGAACAAATGTTCCCCATTATCAAGTCAGTTGAAAATAACTCACCTCATGGCATCGTAAAGAGAATGTACTAAAAAGCCAATTTGAGGCAACCCCAGCAGAAAAATACATTACAGATAAAAACAAGAACCAGTGTGCTGCAGGGGATATCCACAAACACAATTAGGAACCAAGAAGTTCTACCACAACACGCAAATGCAGGTTGGAAGTTACGACCAGTTAGGTGCAAGTAATACATATATACTGAAAATCGTAGAAGAGAGAGACATGATTACTGTAAAAAAAATGGGAAAGGCACAATTTACACAAAATGGGAGCAAACTTCTTAATAGTTTATCCCGGCTTAAATATGATTGTGTACTAGGGGTTGGAAAACATCAAATCTGGCATTCTAAAATAATTGCACTAGTTTTTGGTTTAGGATATCAACTAACAATATTATTTGGATATCCTTGAAGATTATTTCAGATCTCAAAAATTGTACTGTCTCCAAGGATACAAATTTGTGTCTCTTGACGTTGTGCCTACGTTCCCCTCTCTAGATCAGACTCATACGGCAGTGCGGACATGATAAACTGGTTCTGGACCTGGCCCTCTCGTGCACCTCTGCATGGACCATTGAAGAATTGTTAGATACTCTTGAGGAAAGATTTACTAGTGCATACGTATTTTCGTTATGATCAACTGTATATCCAACAATAGAATGGTGTACCAAGGGGAAGCACAACATGATTAAAAAGCAACATAATGTGGAATTGACCGACTTTCGTAAATCAACGAAGAGTCAATTAACTACCGCTCACAAACTGATCCTCAATACAAAAATTAATTCTGTCAAATAAGATTAGAAGGAATTAATCCCGTACCACAATAAACTAATCCTGGAAAAAGAAATTCATTGTGCTTTGCGAACATACATTGAAAATAGTTTTCCTTTTTTTTTACTAAACAGAGCATTCAATTAAAATTTGAGTTAACTAGCAGAAAAAGTTCGACCACTAACCATACACATTGTTTTGTGTCCTATAATTTCAAGAAATCACTAAATCACTTCAGAAAATCCTTGCATCAGCAAATATTCTATTAGTTTCCAGTACCCATCCAAATCTAAAGCATACTCTACCAAGAAATCTAATAT